>CAEFZY010030342.1:0-19775 GCA_903066815.1 Brachyrhaphis roseni
TAAACATGCAGACCTGACCTGGCTGGTCTGTCAGTCAAACCTCTCACTGCAGAGCAGAAGAGAACAGAGGCTGATTTTTAAACCTTTGTTGACGAAAATAAGATCAGTGGATAAGATGGGCTTCACATGTAAGTATCATCAGATCACGATCCCCCAAAATTAAGGAAATCGGCGCCCAGAAATTAACCGGTCGATAAATCAGTTGGCCAATAAATGTATCATATTATACATGTATATAATGTAAACATCACTGTCAGACATGTAATAAGTTTATAGCAGGTGTGTGAATGATCTAATGATCGGACTGCTGATCGCAGCCAGTCCACATTGTTAGAAGAACTAGAAGGCCCCAAAACCACATTTCGCCCCAACCCCCTGGAGGCTTGGGCCGGCCCTGACAGGCAGTGTCATCATAAAGCTGTACAGCTGGGAATATTTGCTGATCTAGAAACATAATTAGATTTTTCTTGAGTTTGTAATTTGAGTCATTTCTAAAGATGCCCTCATTTATCTCCATGAGTTGCGCTCTTCACTAACTACAATCTATATTGTAACCTTTTTCCAGTAATATTCGGTGTGAGAAAAAAAAGTTACATTTTTTCGATTTCTTCTAAAACAAGAAGTTGCTTTATTTTTTTTACGTAGGGAAATACCTATAGCTAAGCTCAAAAAATGCTCATACAGCTGGCAGATACAGATTAAAGTAACCGTTTTTATTTTATCAACATGTTTCTTGGTTGGAGTACCAAGACAGAATCCTGAGTTAAATATTAAGGTGATGGTACGGAGGCCTTCCCACCTCAAATGGATGAATGCATCTCCAAAGATAAATTTTCAATTTTTTGCAGATTTATCTTTTGTCAGGAATTCTTATTACACTTCGATTGCTGTAATGAAAATAAAAAAAATTCTACAGATTTTTGAGGTTTATAAATTTTTTATAAATTCTTTTATGCCTTTTTTTAAATTTTTTATTATCTTTTGAGGTATTCTTGTCGCATTTCCTGTCAAAAAGAAACTCAAAATTGCTGCCTTTTCTTACTTGCCTGCGGTTCTGTTCCTTGCAGCCATTGGTTTGTGGAGCCAGTAATTTAAACAGATGCTTGCTGCCTGATTATAAACAGCAGAATAAATGTGACAGTGTGCAGATATGGCTGATACATTTTTGAGCTGAATAAAGATGAACGGGCGAGCTGAGATGTCACCTGTAATAAAAGAAGCAGTTTAACATGTGCAGAACAGACGGCTCAAGGAGAAAAGAGAAGAAAATACAACTACAGGTGCTTTTCACAAGTTTTGAACGTAAGATCAGGATGACGCCATATGTAGTAGATGCTAATGTTAATCATAATTTATGTGGAGAATTTACAAAATGGCTTAATTGTGACGTTTGTGTTCTCCAGTTTGATGAAATTATTCAAATGATGTCAAGATATTTGGTTTGAAAACACAACTCAGTTCATTTCACACTACAGTCATTGTTCTATTGGGGTTCTATGTGATAGATTGTGACGTTGAAAGAAAATGATGGGTGGTTATTAGGTAATTTTGCAAAAAAAGACAATTTTTTTTTTTTTTTTATGTATTGCCCTGTCAGGCGATATGTCCTTTAAATCAAATTTCATCACAATTGTAACAGCAGGTCCTTTGTAGATTGTCTCTACCAGCTCTACGCATCTAGAGGCTAAAGTCTATATATTCTCAGTTGACTTAAACTCTGCGCTATGACTGGGTCACTCTCACACATTAATAAGGTGTGTGCTGAATAATTCTGGCTGTATCTTTAGGGTTGTTGGTCTTTTGGAGCCACAGACACTTTCGTTTCTTCCAGGTTTTCCTGTCTTTCAAGCCATTCCACCTCCCATCAACCTTGAACAGCTTCTCTGTCCCTGGAAGCCAACACGTTTGATCGAGGAAATGGTTTGTTTAGGGCAGTAGCGGCCACCACTAACTAAAATGTTAGCTGTGATAACCCTAAAAAACTAATCATAAACATTACTTCTGCTAATACTAAAGCAGGGGTCGGCAACCCAACATGTTGGAAGAGCCATTTTGGACCAAAAGAAACAAAAAACAAATCAGTCTGGAGCCGCAAAAAATTAAAAGCCTTATATAAGGCTTATAATGAAGGCAAAACAAGCTTTAAGTGTTTATATTAGCTATATTAGCCTATTATCAAAATGACTAAGTGTATACATAATTAGCATGCATGATTAAATGTTTATTTTCCCTGCAGTGCGTCCTGGACGGAATGACGCACCATGTGACTCTGTTGTACAAATGGCTCTCTGGAGCTCCTCCAGTGTTACGAGGCCTCTTGGCTGCTTTAGTTCAGGTGGATGGCTACATGTTAGCATGTTTGCCACACTCTTCATTTTCGGACAATGAACAGAAATGAGCTCTCTGAAGTGTTCAAATAATATAATAAGTAGCCGGTCTAAGATTGTCATTGGTCACCATCATGTTGTGTGTTCTGAAATGTTCTCTAACTAACTTCACACAACAGCTCTGAAGGGGATCTTGTAGGGCTGCGTGCAAATGGATAACCAGACTATTCAGAGTCTTAATATGTCACATTGTATCTACCTTTATTTTCCTTCTAATTCAGAATTGTTGGCCTAATCAAATGACTGGCCCTGAGAAATTAGAGGTTGTCTTATGAATTGAGTCTGCTCACTGCTTAATAATCTGGAAGTTGTTGTCTGGTTCACCAAAGTAACAATGGCAAGAAACTCAATGATGGGAAACGGCGAGCCGGACCAAACAAAAGCAGCCTGCGAGCAGGATATCGACGCAGAAAGCAAAATTAGAATTGATTTGCAGGGAAAAGCGGGGCTTGCTGTCTTGCAGAAACAGTGAGTCCTGTGAAATCCTAATCCTGCAGTCTTTGAGGAAATCTCTGTGGCAGAACAGCTCTCTCATTACTCTTTTAGACAGGGCCTCAATCTGCTGCAGATTGGGAGCTACACGAGGCTTCAGGCTTTATTAAGATTCAACCTCTCTGCCATGTTGGCAGACCTCGGGCCTAACGGGATTCTAGTAAACAGGCAGTTCAGTAGAGACACATTACTGTAAAAAAAAAAAAAAAAAAGGCTATCCAATCAACATGACTGAAAGATTGGTTAATGTGACTGATTGGGGGATGGATATTTGCTTCAGCTGTTTATGCCTTCTTACTTGATTTGCTTGGGTACATTTTTTTAAAAGCGTCGGTGTGGGAACACATTTCCTGCCTGTCTTGATGATGTGCAGGGAACCGGC
Source organism: Brachyrhaphis roseni (assembly GCA_903066815.1). Classification (NCBI taxonomy): domain Eukaryota; kingdom Metazoa; phylum Chordata; class Actinopteri; order Cyprinodontiformes; family Poeciliidae; genus Brachyrhaphis; species Brachyrhaphis roseni. The sequence goes on from CAEFZY010030342.1 coordinate 3,262, forward strand.
CCAGGCTCTTCGGCACGGATTGTAAAATCCCCTGTCCCCTACAGTGCTAATTGGACTGAAGGTTCACAACGGCGCACCGAACTCCCACCGCAGGAGCTGCAGCGCGAGGCTTCAGGGATGCAGTTAAATCAAAACTGACTTGACACAAACTGCCGGGGCCAGGAGGAGGAAGGGGGAAAATGAGCTTTTCCTGAATAAGCAGATTGACAGGTTGAGCAGTCGCAGGAGATGGAAAGCGCTTGTTGCCTCCCGGACGCGCGCAGGGGTCAGGCGGCCCTGCCGAGGTGGCGGCAGCTCTCCTGCGTGACATTCTTGTCAAACGTTTGGCGGCGGGATCTCTCACAACCGCCACAGCGGGAAGTTGACGGTTAATCTAATTTCACCGGCCTCAATCATACGGGCTGGCCTCGGGGGGTTGTTTCTACCTCTGTAACATGTTGGAGGCGATGTAGACACTATAGCCTTGACTTTCTCCTGCACCTGTTGTCGGTTTTCTTTGAAAAGAAAAACCTTTGCAGTGATACAACGAGGCACGCTGTGAAATGAAAAAAAGAAAAATAATCACCTGGTATCACACTTGTGTGTCAGACGGTGTTGATATAACAGAGGAAATTTCTTTTTATCATGAAGCCTTACAAGCTATGTCGACGAGAACAAAAAAAAGCCAGGACAGGGATCACTTAGAACAGGAAAAGAACATCACTTCTTGTGGCAGCCTGCACTCAGATGTGTCAAGGGAGCTTCCTTCCTTTGTAGAAGGTATGCAAGAATATGTGAAAAATTTGAATACCCCATTAGAAGTTTCTTCAATTTATTTATCTCTTGGAAAAAAAAGTGGTTTAATCAATATACACTACCCAATAAACAAAAAATAGTTACAAAAATGTGCCTACTTCCTAATTGTATTACCCACTTTGGCTAACGGTGTAACCCTATTAACTATTAACACTGATCGGAGACAGGTTTGCCTGACTCATCCCTTTCAGTTGTGAGATGTTTTAAAAGTTTCTTCCCCTTACAGTCCATTCTAGTATCTGCACACAATCTCAAAACAAAAGAGAATAAAATAAAGCATTTCCTAATTTTTATATCTCAGTCTGCCAATATTGGTATGTGAATAGAGGTATTGCCCATCCATATGTTCAAAAACACGCCGTCTATTTCAGGGCATCCTGATGTTTTCAGGTCTGGCGTCTGGCCTTGGGAGAGTTTTGGGATTTCCCCGTTGAAGGCTATGATAAACTGTCAACTTTCATCGAGATCAGAGGTCTCCTTCAGAATAAAGAGCACAGATCTCTCAACGAACATTTCGTCCCTGAGATCAACCAGCGAGTTAACCCTCGTCCTGTAATGCAACCGGCTTTGATTTGCCGGCGCGTGCGGCGAAAATGCAACGACTCAACTTGTCACTCATTTGTCATAATTGGGTCACATCTGCCCTCAGAGGCAGGGCAGAGGAAGCACATAAACAAAGTAATTATGTTTTAGTTGAGTCGATAGCGTGCGGCTCCCGCAGACCTGCCCAGGGACGGTTGATAAACAGGCCCGAGACGTCTGCTGCAGCTTCATTTGATACAGCTCTGCCTCAGCCACTTGGAAATGAGCTGATAGAGGGAATGGATGCTATCCTTATAATTTATTAAAGCCTCCATTATGATGTGTTCTCAACAGCGTGTACCTTAAAACTGTTCCCTTGCCACCTCCCTAACGGTCTGAAGTGCATTTTCCACGTGTACAAAAACACCAACGTACGTCTTTTGTCGCTCTCTGATGTTATACAACAAAATCTTATTAAGAAGAAAAGAATACCGAGTCAACTTTCAGACTGAAGGACACTGAAAGAAGACAGTTTAATCTTTTACTAAACCAAAAAGTTGCCGCTAAACACTAGAGCGAATCTCTCTCGTAGATTTGCATTAATTCCCTTCCAGTCAAGAGAAATAATTCCCATTTACTTTGCAACCGATAGCATTGAGGGGATGTAAGAATTAATATGCGTAAAGCATGTGCTTGTGAAGTCCCAGGTTGGCGTTTTAATGCTTCCATTATCTGCTGAGGGAGAGACGTCTCCTATGTTCAGCTGATCTTGCTGACTCGTGTATGTCTTCCGGTGCTAATGTGGGATGAAAAGCTGCAGGGGCAGAAAACAAATCATCAAAAGTGCTTAATTAGTAAATGAAAGATAGTTGGTGCTCTGAGAGGCTCGGCTATAGACACTGGAGGTAGTTCTTAAATAACTACCGCTGATACATAGCGTCTGATTCGGAATAGGCTCTTTGCAACAGTTAGCGACTTTAGTAGTCATCTGGGGCCCCAACTGTTTTTCCATTCACTCCAAGTCAAATGAGCTATTACAAAAGAATGGGCTGCAACTGAGGTTTTTAACGGCACAATTAAATTCCAATAGTCTAGTGTCTGTTGAGCAATTAACCTTTGGTAAACCAATCATTATTGAGTAGGTGATGACAAAAGTTAGGTCCTTGAGGATCCGTGTCCCTGTTTTAATAGATGGTCTTATGCCATATAAAAGATGGAAATGTGAAGGCATTTTAGCACCCCATTAGCTTAGCTGTGCTGAAGTAGCGCCAGCTTACTTTCAGCCTCAGTATTGATTAACTGGCACAGGACCCGTCTCTCTGCCTGGCAGCATGAGGAGCAGGCAAATGGACGGATGGGAATGGCTGCGGCGGAGGAGTCGTGGCATCCAACCCGCTGAGAGCAGGTGTAACAAACCGAACGCCAGCCAAGCTCCTCAGATGGTCTGCACGGAGCCCTCGGCTAGGCCTCACCACTCGCCAGCTGTTCTGCTGGCCTTCGACAGGCATTCCGTCGCGGGCCGGTTTCCAAGGCAACTCGCACCGTGTCCCCCCAAAATCAAACCTTTCTGTATCCTCTTCCCTGAAACCACTTCTGGAGGCTTGACAACTTTACTGTCTGCTCCCGCGGCATTGTGTGAATACAATGTGTTAGCCGCCATTGCTGCCCACTCAGTCATTCAAATGGCATCGCAAACAACTCCGTTGATTGGTCACCGGAGCGTCGTTTGTCATTTTCGCTACGACTCCGACAACCTGGACAATTCCCAGCCCGTTACACCCCTCGTGGACACGGCTATAAATTTATCACTCGCCCATGCCATTACCTTTAGCTTGACGGCCCTCAAGCAACAGCAGTGCAATAATAGAGAATAGATTTTATCCCGTACGGAGTTGAGGCTTTTGCCTGTGCTTTATTTCCTGCTTCTGGCCTCCAAGATGAAGGAGAAAATAAGATAGCCAGTGAAGTGTTATACCTACCTTAATGAAAGGTTTTAAACTGATGCTGGTATTGACTCAGAGGGCCCAGGAGCATACCTGTGTATCAGCTGCAGTGTCATAGATGGAGATCAAGAATGTGGGGAACTTTCCGGTACAATAAACCCAGAGCTGGACTAAACAAAGCTCAGGATTGATGTGTCTTATATCCTCAGTATCTTTTTGCAATACAGGGGGAGTCCCTTGTGAAACGAGAAAAGAGGAATATGGTAAAAAGCCAAGTCTATTTGTATAGCGCATTTCAGCAACTTTTCAAAGTGCTTTGCATCATGGAAACGTAATACAAAAAAATATTGAAAAAATATTGCTGTGTGTACGCACAGGCTAGTATATACGATAACCACTGAAGATAGGGGAGGAAGGAGTAAGTTTCCACCAAAAAAATATTTTCTAGAAAAAACAAGGAAATGATTTGTGTTCATAGTTCACCGGCTAAAGTTCACAGCCCCGACTTGAACTACTTCTCATAAAAGTATTGTATTTTGTCTGAAATCAAATTAAAAAATTTTGGTCATGATGTCATTAATAAATAAGTATGGTTCATAGCATTGCCCAGCATCTATTTCTTCCTCTTACATCAAGAAAAATGTATTTTATGAGGACGGCATTTCCAAAATTGATGCTCTTGTTCACTTATTTTAATTCGGTTCCCAGAGCTGAGCTACTGTATATACTGTATGATGCTGTATATGTAGCTTTGCTATATATGTGTATTCAATTCAATTCAAAAATACTTTATTGATCCCAAAGGGAAATTAAATATCTATGTAGGGGTGTGTGTGTGTGTGTGTTTATCTGTGCGTGTCTTAAAAAAGATTTTACAGAAAAATGTTCCATTCAGGCTGCATTAGAAACATCGGTGACATTTAACTCTTCTATTACCGTTTTTGCACGTGAACGCACAGTAACTGTGTAAAAGAGAACTACTGAAAGTTGAAGTAAAAAACCTTTATGCATTTCACAGCCATTAAAGTCACAATAAAATCAGATGGTTTGTATGTAATTGTGCTGGTGAGGGAGATAACGCTCCACAATGTTCCTCTTTAATCCTGATTCTGCTTTAGAACTTTTGCTGACAACATCTTTTATCATGTAAATTAAGAACATTTGTTTTGTTCTTTCAGCTCCTTACCTGCAGAGAAGTCGGAGAGACAAGTTTTTATCTGCAGCTTCTCCTTTTGCCCTAAAGTAACAAAATAAAACATCGGACAGCTGGAAAAGCCTGAATGTCAACTGACTGTTTTAGAGGCTGGAGTTTAAGCCTTTAGGTTTCACACAGAAAGCAAAGCCAAAGGCGACAGAGTCCAGTTTAAAGCAAGAGTAGACACATGGGCTTACATTACTAATAGAGGAACTCACAAAGCTGAACTGCATCTCTACTGTTGCACACTGGACATGAAATGATATTGCTCTTTCTCTGTGAAATATCTGTGAAAAACTGTCCCCCCTAAAATGTAAAGTGACAAGTTAATGTGGTACTGATTTCGCAACCACCTGCTTAGACGTGTTTAGACGTTCAAAAAAAGAGTGATTTCTGTCACAATTGTAGTTAGCGAGATTTTAGCTATAACAGCCGTTTTAGAGATGGCTACATGTATGTATAAGCTCCGCTCCACTCCCTGACCAAACTTTATTAATGTTACGGTGGTATCCTCACATGTGTTGTTATCGGTTAAAAGGAAGAGTGTTTAATATGTAGAAGTGTTAAGGTTACTCCCAGCTACATGAAATCAGTTCTCATCAGAGTTTAAAATATTTATTATAGACGTCACAACTCTCCCCTACTGTGTAATCGATTCCACTTGAATTTATCTTAAAGTAAATTGACTTTAAGATTTGATCACTTTTAAGATGACCAAATCTTAAAGTAGATTTTGGTCATCTAAATGTCCATATTAAATTATATAACTAATAACATGATTAAGTCTTTCAGAATTATTACAATTCAAAGAAATTAGTACCCTTAAAATTTCGCTGCACTTGAGGAATTGGTGTTCTTTTTTATGTAAATCTGTGAGATTTAAATTTATTGTTGAATTGTTTTGATTTGCCCTTTGATGCTGTCACAGCTGGTGGGAGCTGATGCCGTTTACTGAAGTGGTGTATGGTTGTTTTAGAGCAACGAAAGGACACTTGGACATGATTACACAAAGGAATGTTCATTGAATAATTTTATGATTTTGACAATTTGTAATAAAGAGACAGAGTTTGGGGAAGAAGACGGCGGTCGTTCCTTCATCCACTGAAGCTGTTCATGTTTAGATGCTTTCCATGCAGACATCGCTAAACATCATTTGTTACAATTGCTTCAACTCGGCTGAGACGTGTAACACAAGCAGAGCTGAATCTTACATGGAGGAACCTCAGCAGGTGCCGACTTTGACCCGGTGATTCGGCTAGTTGATCAATAATGAGAGCAGGCGTTCTTCAGCGTCTCGCCCCTGGGGATCATGTCTCGGAGTGGGCTTGTGTTTGAGATGTATTATGTTTGAGATGCCATTCGGAATACAATTTCCTGTGCACCACCGGCGCTGTTCTGATGATATGAGCTGCTAATGAAAAGAATCAGTGGAGCTCGTCAACCGTGACCATGTCCAAATAAGGCGGAAAGATGAAAGGAATGAGAAACACCTACAAAAACTCACAATGTCTCACAATATTTCTTTAAAAACATTGACATCTTTCAAAAATATTAAACTACATAAGCAGACATCCCAACAAAAACATTTTTTATTTTTACATTTTTAACCAGACTCACTATGGTTGCATGATAGTTGTTCCAAAACAACAACTCTAATTGTCCCAGACATGACCCGCTTCGGCCGTATTTTACCCCAAATTATTAACTGTAGCATGTGAGAGCATGTTGTCCAAGAGCTGGACCCAGCAGCATAATGAGTGTGTTCGCGCTCTCTCATAAAATTTGTTATACATTCATTATGTATTAATGCTAATGAACTATTCATGACAGGACAAAATTAGCAAATATAATCATGGAGAAATGAAGAATATTCCTAACATTTTGAGACCAGTAGGTGCCTGGCAGTGCAGATATCCGGTGAGGCCTGCAGGGGGGGGGACTCGTTAAAGGTTGCGCCGAGCTACGGGGCTCACCCTCTTCCCCTCACTCTCTGCCCCGCCTCGGCTGCCACACCGCCTTCTCCCAAACTGGTTCTGAGTGGAGTGCGGAGCCTCCGCCGCTGAGCTGTAGCCTGAGAACAGCACGACTCCTGTCCTCCCCACACCTTAACACCCTCATTATCGGCCACCATCTGCCCGACCTCAGCCTCGCATCACTCCTCTCCACCCAGCAGGTCCGTCAGCACTCCCTTCTCGCTCGCCAAAGCAGGCCCAGCTGCCATCTTCCTCGCAGTTCCACATTTGTCCTGGCAATGTCTTGTGCTTTGTAATCCCTCTGTCTTGATTCCTTCTTATAACAACAAGTGTGTTTAAGCTGATAAACCAGAAACACTCAACACTGTAGTGGTCTGATGCCTTCGTGTGATTCCTGCTGACTTCTTATCATTTTTAGTACCAATAAGAATATAAGAGAAGGTAATTTAATATAAACTGTGAAACTGGCTGCATTTCTATTGCAAGCAGGTACAAACCTTTGTTTGTAGTCTGCTATTGTGGCGTTTCCATTAAATAAGAAATGGAATTAAAATCTCACGTGAATAAGCTTGTTCACACGATAAGTCATTAAAAATCATAGCAGTGACAAATAAAAACAGACACATAAGATATATTTGTAATTCAGCCGTAGTGTATCATCTATCAGTGTTTATTATTCAGGCATTGGAGCGACAAGCATCGCCCACTTTGGAGCAGCTTTGTATGCAGCGTTTTAGGAGAATTGTAGTTGATTTCACAGAAGAGTTATGGATTCAACATGTTGGAATGACACATTTCTTTTTATGAATTGTGTGATTTAGTGTGCGCTCTGGTGGCGCCAGCTCCACATTGTCTGAAAGAAACAAAATAAAAAAATGAAAACAAACCATCATCCTCCTCCTGCTTCCTGTCGTCTTGTTCGTCCTTTTCTCCAGTAGTAACATCCGGCGGTTAATGATGGGAGAAAAGTGTTTTGATACTGCCAAAAATCTGATGCCATTGAGTCTTGGGTAGGCTACATTTCAACTTTCTGCTACAAAAAAACAAACAAACAAAGAAAAACCCCAGATAACTGCTAATTGGTTGGAGGGCGGCAGAAGGAGGGGCTTACCCAGAGCAACACTCCTACAAAAACCACAACTAAGTGCATATTTAAATTTCAAGCTTAGTGAGGTTGGGGGAATTTTTCTAATACTCAATCCTTAAACAGCAGTTCCCTCTTACACAGCCTCTCACCACTGCTGTGCTCCGTCTGACTTTATTTTAAACGTCTTACTGACACTGTAAACGGTTAACTTCAAAAGCCTTCATTTATTTACAACTTCCACACCGAGGAGAGTTACTGTTGGTGCCAACTGTTAGCAGTTAGTCATAGTGCGACCACTGACCGAAAGTAGATTGGATTTGTAAGTGTCTGGCAAGTCAAGCTGACAAATTGGTCATTTCCGGTCACTGGCTGATTTCCCTTGTCTGGAGCATATCTAAGTGTGCTGCAGTGAGCCCCAAACAAGCTGAACAGGCCCTTCCTGTTTCTCTTCCTTTTTGTCGCTAAGCAAAGAAACTGTGCCAGAATTCTTGAATTTGTGTTTAACTGGGTCTTTTTTAATTTATCTGAGTATTCCTTAGCATTACGTCATCATAAAAGGAAAACCATTTTTTCTCCTTATAAATCGCATATCTTGAAAAAAAACTTGATAATAAACACAAACCAAAATGGTTTGAAATGATATTAATTTTTAACAATTGAACACTATTTTTTATTTAAATAAACAGTTTCACTCTGTGATACGTTATGTAATATTTTTCTATTATATAAATAATATAATAGAAAAATTCTATTTTTCTACATAATTTATATTGATACATATATTTGATACATATGTATCATATTTGATACATATGTATCATATTTGATACATATTCAATAAGAAAGTAAGAATGAACATACCTCAGAGTGTTTGCTGTAGCAAAACATTCACTCTTGTTTTATGGATATCTGGTTAAAAATCACCTAATTTGCTGGCAAGAGAAACTAACTCAAATGTAATAACTTTTCACGTGAACAATGTCACTCATTTGTGATCTTAATCACATTTCTTACTTCATGGAAAGACCGCAATTGTAAAATTTGACTCTTTTTTAGATAAGCAGAATATCGACAGTCTCACGCACATTTGTAAACTAAATCCAGTTAGTGACAGCAGTTTAAGTATCGAAATAGAACATGACTGCGGTCCAGAGTAAACCTCCACCATCTAAGCCATCTGGTGTTCATAGAGTGAGTTGATGCATCCAGTTCTACTATCGGCTCTGAGTTTCCATCTTCATGCTGTCTAAGACTTTGTCTGGAGAGAGTTTACGGAAAGAGCAGAAAGAGAGAGAGAGAGTGGTGGACTACTGCCGCTCGCCTTCACAGATAAACAGGATTTTGCGGCTGGCATGCCGAAGATTGTCAGCTGCAATCTCTTAAGAGAATTACAACCGCCAGTCAATGCTGGGACATTGGCTCTACAGACAGCGCATCAGACCTTGTGTACCGATGAGCGGGAGATGCTGCTTCCCTTGCTGCGATAGTGCCGCATGGTTTATTCATGGAGGACTGAACCAAGGGCACAGTTCAAGGTACCAACACCACTTTTCTTTTTTTTTTGAAGGGCTGAAATAGACGCTTTGTGGACAAAACGGTATGTAAAAGTCAGGTTCTTGTCAAAGCCTGGCACCTAATGTTAAAGAGAAAAGAGTTATAGAGGCTGTTTCTCTTCATCTCAGGTTGCCCTAGAGTCACATCTGGAAGAAAAAAGGAGGAAATTCCCCTGTCTGGTCAACGAGTATTATCATATAACAAGTAGCCTTCACTGTTTTGTTGTCTTCTAAGTTTGGGGGAAAAAACAAACCCAAATTTTGACCTTTCTCCTTTGAATGGAACCCTATAGGTCACGCTGGTGTCTTTGCTAAATGTCAGCGGTTAGTGTGTCAAAGCGACGCTGACAGTTTGAACCATGTGGGCTGATTGAAAGCCGCCTCTCAGCCATCTTTGCACTTCATCTGGGTGAGTGTTTCCCCTCATAACAGTGGTTTGTTTTTGATGCTCTCAAAATCAATTGGAACCAGTTGGTTGCCAGGCTGCTTCGGCGTTGAGTGGCATTACTGAGAGATAAGGGAGCTGAGCCGTGACGGGCCTTATTAACCAGCCAGCTGTCCTCCTGATTGGATCGTTGCTGTGCTTCTCACTTCCAGGAGGAAGCTCAGCATCTAATTAGACTGTCTGACTTGGATTTGACAAGACTTTAATACACACATATTACCCAGAAAGAGATGTAGTCTAGTTTTTTTTTTTGTGCTTTTTTTGGCATCTAAGGTTCATTTAAATAGTTTTTCTCACAGTGTGAGGTTCATATTAATTTACTAGAAGTACAGATTAGAGAGGGAAGGGAGGTGGTCTGGGTCAATGGATCAATGTCCATCCATGGTAAAAGCACAAAGGTTAATCTGATTTCAAGAAGCCAACATGACTAAATAATTCACTAAGTGACTCTTACCAGTTGGAACATGTATTGAATTCAAATTACAGTGAAAACTTTAGATCTGACCAAGCCTGGTGAGAACCAGAGCCTTGTTCTACACTTTGCTTGGTCCAGAGGGTCTGGACCCTCAGCTACTGATAAATAGCCAAGATAATCTGTGAAAACATGTAGCTCCTCAGCTTTCTACCAGGACCAACTGCAGAAATACACCACTCAGTCAGAATCAATCAATCAGAGCGAGGAGGAGAGTCTTAGCGCTGTCAATCATGCTCATGCTCACCCCCTCTTGCTTGCTCTTTGCTATGCTACATGTGGATACCCACAACACAGCATGTCATGAATGCTAAGGCTAGTTAGCGTAGCCATTGACAACAGCAGATAAACAGTTTTCCTCTATTAGTAAGTTGTTTGTCCACCATTACACATTAAGGAGCATGCACAGGGTTGATTGACGGCATTAAGCCCCTCCTCCTGGCTCTGAGTGGTTGTTTTTGACCTGGTGTATTTTTGCAAATTGCAATACTAGCATTGGGAGGATGTGGATTATCTTGATTTTTTATTTTTTTTTCACAGATAACTCGTCTCATATCATGCTGTTACGACACAGGGACAGTTTTAATAAACGTGGGGGAAAAAAGCACATTTTTGTAAAAGTTACATTCTGCGGCTTTAAAGCTGTGGAGTGATATTCTAGACTGAGCAAAGACACTGAGAGAATCCCCCGTTTCTGGGTTCGGCTGAGCAACATTTGCTATCAGCAGCATCAGATAACTACGTCTAACTCAGAGTTTCAATATTGCGCCGGCTGCTTCCCCCATATGGTGTCGTACAGTTCCTCCAACAAGACCCCACCATGCATATTATTGCCTTCTATTCCGAGAGGCTTCCCGCTACGGAGTGCGTGGAGAGAAATGCGGGGATTTCACCAAACGTCTGTGCCCAACAGGGCCAGTCTCCCGACAGCTGTGACCGATAAAGCGGATCCTCTCTCCGCAGGAAAAGGAGGAGAGGGAGAAAAAAATCTTGTTTGTTGCTCCCTCACCACACTCATCCCACAACTTCTTGTCTTGTCCCTGAGGCACAAACGTCCAACTTCCAAATGCCAACACAGTAAGAAGTTATTGCTGCTATTTCCCCTGTGAGAAATGTCAGATGGATGGTGATTTTCTGCTTTATGATTTCATGGGAGTGGTGACCATACCGTGTCAGGAAGATACACTGTCCCAGTTTGATAAGTGGGGCATAATAATGAAAAAGCCTTCCTCCTCCCCAAAATAAAACCTAAGGTAAAGCCTCATTTAAGCTCTGGCCAGGCTGCTGGAACTACCTAGATTAACATTTTGCAGACTGTTACTATTATACTTACATTTTCCTGATTTCTTCTACTTTGCATACATTTTTTCCATAAATACTTGTTGCTAAATTTGTGAAAAATGTCAATGTAAACAAGCAGGAACTTCTCCTAAGTCTCACATGTGTCATAGACTGGGCTGTAGTGTCTCTGGGAAACAGCCGAATTCATCACACAGTCAATAAATGGCGTCTTTAACAGGCCTGGGCTCAGCTCTTCCCCGACTGACGGCGGCCATTTTGCACTGAGAATAAAACAAGGTTTGAAAACGAGGATCATGGCGCAACTCCGGGGGGCGTACATGTGAAAGGATTTTCAATGACACATCTGACACATTTAGCATCACTGCGTTTGTAAAAAAAAAAAAACAAACAAACAAAAAAAACATATACATAACAAGTAGGCCTACAAATTGGATAACTAAAGCAGAGTGACATTCAGGGGTGTTGGTTTTTGCTGCTGGATACTCACAAGTTAATCAACCACTGCTCGAGTCCAGGCCAACAGGTTATTAATAATTGCAAAAATAAACATTAATCTTTAAAACATAAAAACGTAACACACTGTGTGGGAAATGCTTCGGTGTTGAGGTTCCTGATATTCGCTCAAACTTAATCTCTGCTCTTTTGGCTAGCGGAGCTGTTGTCAGACGGTTGCCATGGCAAAGGGTGTACATGTGGACTGAAGCCAACTCAAAATAATAATTTGAGTGGTTTTGAGTTGTTTCTTCACCTGTTTTTCATTGTTCTTTTTTTCCCTTTGTCGTGGCGCACTGCAGCCGCTGCAATTACTAACCGTTCAATAAACAATGAGCACTGGTCTAATTGCCTCGTATTCATAATAGTCATGAAATAGGTTAAAATGTTTCATAAAGTATTTAGGAGGTTGTCTCCTACAGCAGAAATTATGTCAAATTAATTTAAATGTCCAGTATAAAAATACATTAGTGTACTGGTGACATTGTCTGGGAACAGAAATCTTTTTGTCTCGCCACAGATTATTTCTGGATTTAGGTCTGGACTTTAACCACCATGTTTCCCAAAGAATTCGATGAAGCTAAGCATTTCATTTTTGTGAGAATTCTTCAAACTGTAGCTTTCTTTTTCTCGCTTTTTTATGAAGACCATAGTTTTAGTGTGTCTTGTTTGCAGTTTCTCCCACTTGTGCTTTGGTCAATGCTCTCCTTGTCCATTTTTAGGCAGACCGCCATGTTTGGTTTGCAGTGGCAGGCGCAATTTTGCTAATCCGCCAAAGCGCTGACAGTGGAGCCAATTTTTTGCTTAGCCCTTCAGCGATTCTGCAAACTTTGGAAACGTTTAGTCCACTTAGCTTCTCCTTGATAAACATTTCTGGGTAAATTCTAAAGTGCTAATTTACTTGTCTGTTTTTTAAACTTTCACTTGAATTAAAAGGAAGAGTGTGGCAAACATGCTAACATGTTGCCATCCATCTAAATTAAAGCAGCCAAAAGGCCTAGCAACACCACAGGAGCTCCAGAGATCCATGACTACATGAGATTAAGTAGTCAAATTCGGAGTGCTCTTATTTTGAAGTGGGCACAGACTGCTTACAAAGCAGTTCCATTTCCTCTCTATCGGTGATTCAGTGCAGCGAATGATGTTTATTCTGTACAGAGTGCATCACATTAAATTACACACAGGTGGACTTCTGTGAGCAATTAGTTGCACTGTGTACAAATAAATCCATGTTGCAATTTTCAGGACTTCCGAATACAAAAGATCCTAAACTGTCTATCATTTTCCTTCAACTTCATAATTATACACTAGTGTGTTGATCCATCGCATGGAATCTTAATAAAACACATAAAAGTTAGTCGCACCATGTAGTTGAATGGGTTTCAAAACACTGTATTTTTAGATCAGGCTTGTAACATCAAGGCATTGGTTACACTAGTTTTAGAGGCAGCTGAGGAATTTTACAGGGGTTGGAGAATAATGACAGACTAGAGGCTGCTTAAAGCAGTTCCACAGAGATTTGACTATCATTTGTCATATTTCTGTTAAGTCAAGAATAGAGCAGAAATAAAGAGGCTTATGGGATACTTATAGACTTTCTTTGATGGTTTATTAGCTGGACTGTGAAGCTTTGAAATTAAATATAAATACATGGTGATGGTGGCAGAGGACCAGAGCTAAATTATCACTTCTGTAGATATCAGAATGAAAATTCACCCAAAAAACATCCTTTTAACATTAAAGTTGAAGCTCATATCAACTAAGAGCGTTTTTTTTTTTTAACATCTGATAGTCCAGTGTTCTCGGTTTGATTGGGAACCAAAATTGCAACTATTGTTACATTTTCAGCTGCTGCAGTTTGCTTTCACACAACCTAATTTAAAAACCTGTTCCCCTCCTTGCCTGTGGTGGCGCTGCACCAAGAACCACTGAAGGAAAGGACACAAAAACCTCAGAAGAAGAAACAGAGCACAGCTTCCTTCTTCACAAAATGTAAACAAAAATGGAGTGTCAGAATGTAGCGGTTGTAGGATTTCTCTTTTGTCTTTGGTAAAAGACCTCAAACATTGTCTCCAGACTCATGCATTTGTTTTGGTTGTACTTACCCAGAATGCCCTGCGCTGAATTGATTCTGTTGGTACAGGGTTTTCATTATTTTTATTATTAAGAACCTTCATTTTGACTCCCCAAAAATACACTTCCTGTCACTGGTCACTGAGGCCAGTCTTTGTCTTGTCTGGGTGTTAATATTTTCTCCAGGAGACATTTGACTTGTCCGCTTTGTGACAGTTTGGCTCTTTTTCCAGACTGCAGCAAAGTGGTGACACATCTGAATGAGTTGCACTTATGGAATATTATTTGTTTTGGTCATGTCCTTGAATCAGAGTCTGGGGTTGTTCAGGTTGAATCGCTCATCAACGAACCACTTTTGAACGCTCACAAAAACCAAACTGATTAGTTTTAAAATCATTTTTGACAGACGAGGTTAGACAAGGACATGTTTTTTGTTTTGTTTTTTTCATTAAGTGTATTAAATGCCATGAATTATTCAGATACGGTGAGGAATTGAGTTCAGTGTTTGTTTTCAAAAGCCAGAGCTAAAGCATTGGAGATGATTTAATGCTAAAGAGATTCAACTTTATGTCTTAGAGCATGCTGGTTTTCAACTAACAGTGCTAAAATTTAGACATTATATTCCCTCCAGCTGACTCATCAGCTTTTGACTTCAGGAAGACACTTTGTCCTTGCTGGTTTGTAACGGTCCAACCAGCAAGGAACAAGGACAAAGGCATATATATATAAAAAATATCTTCTATTTAATTTCAAAAAAATCTTAACAAAATGCTTTTAACAACAAATCTCAAAAGCCACAAAGTGGTCAGGTCTCAGCTAAAATTACAAAAATAAATTTGTTTAATGGAAACGTGACAACTTCAAAAACAGTCAAGATTTTGGATTAAAAAAAAAAATTTTTGGCGCTAGGATGAGATGGTTTTTCAGCTGAATCCAAACACTTTCTTCACATCACATTAGTCACGTGATCAGCAGCTGGACGTTACCGCTGGCAAAGATGACGAGGAAGACGACAGGAAGTGGTAGGAAGACAATGGTTTGTTTTTGGACCATGGATTGTTTCTACCAGACTTTGTTTTGCACAATTTCTGGCGGACACAGACATTGTGCAGTTACTTGATTGATAGCACAATTAAGTAACTATGTTACCTTCATTTATAGAAATTCTACATATGTCAAATATATATAGAAAAAAGTCATATGGGGAAAGTCATAAAAAGTCTTATGGCATTCGAAAGTGTTGAATCTGTAGTTAGTAAAAAAATGTTCCGAAAATGCTGCATACATATCCGCTCCCAGTTATAAAAGGCTTGTTTCTCCATTGCCTGCGAAAGACGCCGACGTCTCCAAATTGTCTGAATGATGACAAGCGCCGGCGCCACGGCTGACACATGAATATATACAATGTAACTGTTTACATCAGTCACTATGATGATTTTTGGTGACTTATTCGACCAACAAGCTTTTTCATGTGTGATTTTCATTTCATTTTTTATTTAATGGAAACACTGGAATTGTTTAATTCTGTTTTGTTTGTTTTTTTAACATTAGTAGAATATAGAAAAAGGTTTTTAATGGAAACGCAGCTTCTTACCAGAGGTTTTGATCTTCAGAACAGTCTGAATGAGAAGTACAAGAGTCCTTGGGTCTGTTGTCTGAACCAAACAAGTCCAGCTGTATAATTTTTGGATCAAAGCATTCTCAGGATCAGTCTACCTTTGATAGATAAAACAGGAGGTTACGGACAAACGCAGTGAAAACAAACGCAGTTCTCTGGGAGAGGGTGCCATGTTTATTTCATCTTTCTGAGGACTGCTTGAAACTAAAAATGCCAAGGCCCAGACAACGGGATGCTGTCTTTTTCTCTCTAAGCCATCGTCACTTGTTTATTGCACCAGCATGAAGAATATTTTCAAGCCATGTTAAATATCATAGATATTGTAGGAGGAGGACTTTCTCCTGACCATCACTTGTATAGCCAGTCTTTGAAATATTGAAGATTCAGTAGTCAGATCCAGCATGGAGATTTGAAGAACTGAAACTCTGAATGTCCATTTCCAATGTTGTGGGAAAATTAGGAACAAAGTGCTGCAAACCTGTAACTCTAAAAGACTGAGGTCTTTTAGAGTTGTTCTTCTTTATTCATCAGTCCAATTTATTTAGAGTCCTATCTTGTCTGAAACCAACATCAGAATCTAGATGTAATGATGAAAGATCACACATCTGAAGATGCATTTTGGATGCCTAGACATTCATATAAGCTCACCAAGTTTTCCATAAATCGTGCTTGAAGTCGAAGTATCTTCAGGATTTTGCTGATAGCTCCACAGCGCCCCCTGGAAATTTTCAAAACACTATCCTTGTTGTGCTGACTTCATCATAAAATTATGAAATTTGGTAGAACTTACCAAAACCTACACAAAACTCTCAAGCACCAATTCCCTACAACATACAGAAAGTCGGCCATCTTGGGTTGAAATTGCAATTTTTACCCTGTTTTGGTTGTTTATACTCTCTGACTGAACTTCACAATCAATCGGCTTTAAAGGGGCAGTATTATGAGTTTTCCAGCCACATTATGCCATTTTATAGCACTGTCAAGTAATTGTTACCTCAGTTGTTACAAAACTTCTGTGTATATATATATATATATATATATATA
>CAEFZY010030345.1:0-15107 GCA_903066815.1 Brachyrhaphis roseni
ACGAGAGTGTATTAGTTATTATTTGTAAGTGAATGGGTTTAATGAACTCAGGGGCCCTTACCTACTTTAGAGCGGTATAATTGGGATATATATGAGTAAATAAGTGCACAAATGCCTGAAAAAAACATAAAAATCACTATATCTATGTTATATTTATTCAGGTGTATGTTAACACCTAGCAGAGTGGGCTGATTGCCTCCATGCCATGCCAGACAGATGCAGCAATTCATGCAAAAGGAATCCTGACCAAGTATTAAGGGTATATTTTGTACAGTACATTGAGATGCTTTTCAGTGGGCCAAGATTTATTCACTAAACCCCCTTTTTATCTTCTATTTTCTAATATGATGAGAAACAAAACTTTTTGTTTTCATTAATTGGAAGCTATAATCATCAAAACAAGTGTTGGAAATTTAAATTCATGTCAATGCTGAATCTATTTAATGCTTGAATTTAACTTTAATTTGCTGAAATGCATCTTTAAAAGGACTTAAACCACAAACTGTTTCTGTGACTCTATAAAATATATTTTTATACCTCATTGGGTCCTCTAAAAATACATATTACTGAAATATGAAAACAATTAATCAGAGCCTGCATCAGGAGAAAAAAAAAATAGAAGACATAATATGTTGACAGAAGAGCTTTGCATCAGCCTTGACTTTGAGTGGGTCTCTTCTGAGCAGTACTATGTTTACAATGGCTCACTGACTGGTGTTAAAGTTACTTTATATCTCATCTCTGACAACCTTTAAAATACCCTTGTGCTTTGTGCACTCTGTTACTTTACTGAGAAGATTTATGAGGGCAATTCTGAAGAGTAACAAGCCCACAGAAGGCGGGCAGCCTGGTCAGCTCTTTAACCTCTTCCACCAAATTTGATTGGATTTGTCCTTTGTGGTTTGACATAGACTCTACATGGTTACAAACAAGGGAAGATAGAAGCTTCCCTTAATTCACAATGACTTCAGAGAGGCAAGATCGAGATGCATTCTCTGGTCACACTAAAAATGAAGTGAAGCCATGGGTAACTCAATTGAATTCCACACTATAAAGCACTGTTGTCAGAAGGGAGCAATATATGGCACTGCATCAGAACACTCCAATAAATACAAGAAGCAGATCAGTCATATGGTGCCAACAATAAAATGGTGGCAAGACACAGTACGGTACTGTTCTCAGAGGAAGTGGTCATTATTTGTAAACCAAGTCAATGTTCTCATACAGAGGCCATTGTTTACACTATTAGCTGTCAAAATATCATGTCTCACTAGATACTGCACTGTCTACTCAAAGTAAATTTTACTGTTTGGATTATACTTGAAAAGAAAATTGTGATAGGAATCATGTATGTTAAATTGCTGAATTTTTACATTAGCTTGACTTGCTAAATAAATCTGGTCCTTTCCTACATGTTTTAGATGTTTTCCACTCAGCACAGCTGATTCAAAAGATTGCATGCCTCTAATTGTTGCAGAAGCTTCTTTATCAACCACAATGCAAGTTTGCAGCAGTAAGGAAACACCTAACTGTGGGCTCTGAAGACCAAGGTTGAGGACCTCTGACTTAGGCTGTCCAAAATCCTAATCTGTTTGACTGATTGGCACCTTGTTGATGATTACTTCCCTGGAAGCTCTTGATTGTGGGTGAGCTTCAGTGTTCTGAGACTCAGACACAAAGAACCAGAACCAACAATTAGTATCTCTTTTGCCCCAATCAAATCAATGAGAAGTCTAAATAACTTGACAATATTTTATTGCGATATTTTAGAATGACTTTGACTCCATAGAAAGAGTTGTCATCTTGGTAACTGTCATGCAATTTGTTTGTTCCATTCTAGCTAGCTTCCTCCTACTATATGTCAAAAATGCTGATGGGCAAATGATTTAAATCCTTGTTAATTGGGTATGAACTTTTGTTTTCATTTCTAGTACATTGTTCCTTCACTCTTTGGACATATCAGTGTACCTCACTGACTTTCTTCAAGGGTATGACCTGATTCAGAATCCGAAGTGGGGATTCTCCAAGATATTCAAGGGACCTGAGAACAAGACAACTGGAAGTCTGCAAGTGACCTCTGTGCAGACAGAAACGCTCCTAGAGGAGGGAAGTCGACTATCTCTCTGACCAGAAATGTAAGTAGGTTTTGAGGAAGACAATAGCAGCAGCTGACCTACTCTCGGCTCTCTGTTTTCCTGTTCTCTAGTGTCAGCTCTGAAACTTTGAATTTATCCTTCTTTTACTTTTCCACTCAAATTAACATTAGGTATAATAAGTTTGAATTCTAGACTGTAAACCTCATAAACTTTAGGAAAAAAACCAATTGTTTTTAAATCTACATAAACAATATTTTGAATGCTGAGTTTCTAATTCAAAATATGCTTCCCTTCCAACTTAAGTAGTTGTAGAGCAGGAGTGGTGTTAGCAATAAGCATCTTTGTTTATATTGTTTGTTTTTTTCTTTTTACCTAATTAAATCATTAATAAGTAGAGCTTTATGTGATTAATTATAAAAAAAAAAAAATCTTGATTACATTAATTGCCACTTCCTAGTGTGTTATTTTTTAATTGATTGAGACTGGATAAAATTAAGCAAAGAAACATTTAGAAATGTTCTTGTTACTTTAAGGTGACGGCAGGAGTCATTTATTGTTTCCAAAGAATATGTTGAGAGGAGTCAGAGAACTATTACTATTTTTAATATATTTACATTAAATTGATGTGCTGATTTTTTTTATAATTTAGCAAGAAAAAATAAAAACAAACATATAGTATTTGTTTTTATTAATTAAAATATGTCCATGTTAATATATACAATTAATATTTTAATTATCAATAAATCACCATAGCATTTGAATAGGCACTAATTTAGAATTGTTTTCAAACTTAAGGACTTTATTCCAGCATAATATGTTTTTAAAAAAAGTAAGAACAAAAAGTGAAAAACATAATAAAAATAATTCTTGAAGCTAAGCCCTAATTGTGCTGAAAAGAGTGACTTTTCGCTAAATGAGAAAGCTGGTATTTTTCCTGATTAAAAGCTCATAATTGGAACCATTATATCATTATGTGTCAGAGGGTCTCATCTAATGAAATGAATCTCAAACCACAACAAAAATCTTTACAATTCACATAATTTCTGCATTGTGTCATTGAGCTGAAATGATTTTCTCTAAGAGGGTATAGTCAAAGAAAGTCTTATTACAAAGAAAGTAAAAATTTGCAAAAATTGTTAATTCTGGTGATTTTTAGTATATTGCAAAAACCTTGCCTTAAGCCAAATATGCCATAACAGAATGTTTTGAATTGCTGATTTTTGATATTGAGATTAACATTTTGTCAGGTTAAAATCACAAACTTTAATTTACTTTACTTGTACTTTATGCAATAGACCAACATAAAGTAGTGCATAAATATGAACTGACAAAAAAAAATGAGGTGAGGGATGCGTTTTTTTATTCAGATCTCTTTGGTTTGATACCAGAAGCCACTGTAGTTTCTGTCCTAATCTTAGTGTCATTACTCATGTGGTGAGAGTTATACCAGTTAATATCAGATCTACTAATATTCTGTCTGCAAAATGATTGCAACAAATTAATATCCTATATTTGTGGAAATATTAGAGATTCTTTGGAGTTACAAAAAATAATAGATTTTTTTCTCTACAAATACATGTTTTTCTAAGATAAATTGAGTTCAGTGTCTTTTAAACATAAACCATTTCAAGATGCTGAAGGCAAAATCTAACAGACTAATTTGTTAGGTTGTTATGTTTACTTTTACATTTAAGTTTTTAGATCAAACATACTTTCAAACATTTTACAGAAGGAAACAGATTTATAAAAAAATAATCACACATGTGTTTGTTGTGAGAAACCCAGACCTCCGAAAATGCATCTGAGTGCTTTTGCACCTCCTGATATTTTATGTTCTTTTTGTTGTCTCTGACACCTCCCTCCCACAGACAGGCTGGTAGATTTTTTTTTTTTCTGCGGGTTTCCTCAAACGCGTCCATTTGCATTTTAAACATGTCAAGGAAATGGCTTCCGCCTCAGCTGCTGTCACCGTGTTTGGCAGACAAGCAAGGGGTGTCTGTTAATGTGACACAGACAAAATATACACCTCGCTACAGATACCGCTGTGCAGCATGTGTTACAAGGCGCTGTTGCAAAAACGGTGTCACTGAAAGCCAGGTACGGTGTCAGTTTTAAAATTAGATGCATTCATGCAGTAATTGCCAAGATCCTTTGGACTATTTGGCCAATTAGCTAACTAATTTTAAGTGCATATATGCAGTACTCATAACCTTGCATGAACTTTTATGTTTCAAAGTAAAAAAACAAAACAATAAATCAGGGAACTATGAATAAGAGTTGATTAACAGCAGGAGCTTCAGTCAAAGCCTGAAAATGAGAAACAGTGGAGCTCTGGCATTTACAGAAATCAGTGTGTGCCACATTATGAATTATAATAGAAAATTCTCCCGTTTAGTTTAATAACATAGGCAACTAACTAGCTCATTTTGATTTGATTTTCCCTCTCACAGCGTACCTCTGCTGCTCTCATATTTCTCTGCCAGTATCAGCAAATTGGAAGAGCTGCTGTGCAGTTTCACAAGAGTGCCGCCGAGTTTCTGTGCTTAATGAATTGCTGAATGTGTTTGCAATCCTTGCAGCCAAAGATCCACTGAGCCTAACTAAACCTTCTTGATTTGTCTTGTTACACTGAGGTTAAACATTTTCTTACTTAGGTCCTTTTCGCCACAGTTAACTCCATTATGTAAATCCTGGCCCTTCCTCTGCTTATTCATCCCTTTAAGGAATACCTTGGAGAAGAAAAGGACTTCCCTTCCTTGTTTTTATACTCTGAACAATCAGTTGTTTGAGTCAATGTTAAGTCCTTCAAATCATCAGAGTGAATAGTATATGCGGAGAGGAATAGCTCAAATTGACCAAAAGATTTTACAAGAAAATTGCAAAATCAAAAACGCATCTTAGTATAGATAGTTCAAATTGATATCATTAGTGTTAAGCATTACAGACTTTAAAGCTGAATATGGTATTTTCTTGTTTCTGTCATGTAGTTCAATTTGTGTAATGTTATGTCAAAGGGAAACAATGTTAAAGACAATATATATTCTTTGTTCAATAAATTAATTTTTGCTTAAGTTGTGGCACCAGTAAAACTTTGTTTGCAAAAAATGTGGAAGGTAGGAGCCCATTTAATCCTACATTGGGCAATGTCATCATTGAAAAGTGCAGTATTTGGCTGAACTATTTATCAAACAAATTGTCATTTAACAATAAAGATTAAACACTGACTTGTTTCCTAAAATCCTAATGTCTTGGGACTTGCTTAGAGTCTGAAAATCTTAGCTAGTTGGAAGCTAGCATTTAGCACTTAAAGAACATGAGGTATTTAAATTGTTTGAAAGCTTCCCCATTCACTTTATGTTGGAACATATTTTTTTTACAGAAATCTAAGCATTGACAAAAGTACAAAAGGTATGACATAAAAACAAGATTGAGTAGATACTCAATGAACTGAATGATGTGAATCAAATAGCTTAAAAAGCACAAAGTATGCAAAAGGAGTTAAGATTTGCAATGGTATCATAAAAGTGCACTGACAGAACAAAAACAGTGTTTTGCAGGATCATCGTAATATCTGGTTGTAGTCTGTGTATTGCACAGCTATGAGTCAGGCATATACATTTCTTTCACTAAGTCAACTTCTGTATCAGTCCTACAATTGAAAACATCACACCACCCAGAAGTAGCATAGCTGACAAAAGGCATTTGTCAAACCTCTTTCTCATTTACCCTTTTTCTCCCAACACATGATGCTCTTAAACAGGGCCAGTGACTGTGTTACAGGGAGATACATGCAACAATGTTTTCCATCCCAACCTGCCAATCTCTGACAAGTACCTGGCACCTACTCTTTGCTTTTTTTAAGCAGCAGCTAGTTGACAACAGCCTTTGTCTGTCATGTGAGACAGAGCCCTGCAGTTGTTCCTGACAGGTAAACGTCTTATGAAACAGCCGGGTGAAGGAAATCTCAGAGCTTGTCAGCTAAAGAGGCCCAAACTAGGAGCTGATGATGAAGAGGAGGAGGCGATGCGATGATTACACTGTTTTTGAAAAGATAAGCAGCCGTGTTCGCTGACATACCTTGTTGCATTAAGGAACCAACTCCAAACCAGAAGCTGTTGAGGAGCGTGAAGTTGTTCTCCACCACGTCCGACCCAGGATTACAGGGATGAGCGTCGTACCATTCATACGGGCTAAACCTGGGGTGGAGGAAGAGCAGGTTGAAATACTGTTTCTTTAAATTATTTCAGCTCAGAACTGAACTGACTGGGCTGTTTAAGAATTTTGGAGTAAACCAGACTAAAATCCCTAATGCGGACATCAGTAGAATTTTTATCCTCGTTAAAAAAATGTAAATGTTTTTGAAGATGCAGATTCAATCTTCTTACTGGAATAGATCTAAAAAATGTTGATGTCCAGTGCTAGCTACAAATTTTGGAAAATATATTTCCAACAGAGCTGGTATTTGTTTTGTTTTACTTTTGGTCACAACGGCAACTCAATAAATCAAAGGATTTTTCTTTTTTAATTGTAATGCGATTGACTAACAGATAAACTAGTAAACTCATACTAGTCCTATGTGAAAAGTAATTGCCCCCTTGTTAAACGAAAATTTACTTCGATTAACCACATTTTGTGAAAAGACTATTTCACAAGCCACACCCAGATTACTGACTGACTATTAGAATTAACCCTGATTACATAATGTAATCTTAAATAATCTCAATGTACCACATTTTAAAAGAAAAACAGATCAGCCTGCAAAGGGTTACAAATCCAAAAATAAGACATTGCAAGTTGACAAACAAGATTAAGAAGAACTAACTACCATCCTCCTACTACTTCCTGTCGTCTTCTTCTTGTTTTTTACCAGTAGTAAAAACCGAGCATCAGTTAAAGTCAATGTTCACGATTCAACAAAAAGAAAGAATTGGGGCAAAAATGGCATCCATGTAAGAGATGAAAAACAAAAACAAAGGCCCATATCAAATGGGCATAATTCAAACATATTGTTGAATTTAAAACTTTCCGGAAAATATTCCAGGAAGAGTAAAGTCAAAGTTCCATGTCCCGTTACATCTCAACACACAATTTTGAAAAATATTTTCTGAAATTGTGAAAACTATAAATCATCTGTTTGTGACCTTAAACCCAAATTGCATATCAGCTAGTCTATCTAGGGTTCTGAAACCCTAGTCAAAGCCTAGATTTAAATATGACCTTAAGCAGACTGATCATATTTTTAAAACCCTCTAGTTTGGCTGCACAATTCTGTAAAGAATAGTGAGCCAATTACCATAAAAGCTTGAGGGTAGCTGTGGCTGCCAAGGTTGGAACAATCAGATTTAGAAGACAATTACTTTTTTGCATAGAGTCAGTTTAGTCTTAATAGCCTTCTCTCCTTAATATGGCATTATTATTATTAGAAAACTGCATTCATATTTGCTCATGTTATCATTGTCTAACTTTAAAGTTAGTTTGAGAGAATAAAATGTATGTGTGACAAAAAGCCATAATTTATCTTCGTTAATAGTTTGATGCAAGAAATTCCTGAACTTTGAACAATGTTACTTATTATTGTATATCTATGTGCCAAACAGAAAACTACTGAAAACTCTTGGCTAAATACTACGCAATTGCCCATTTTAGCAAGCTGTTTGTTTACACAGACAGCTCACACTGTGTGCCCTAAATATTTTATAACCTTTCCACATTAAAGACTGAATAATTGTCTGCCATTTATTTTTAACTTCAGCTGTTTTGCAAGAATATTTTCCATTATTGTGTTGCCATTCCAAGGCATTGGCCAGAATTTTTTTCACAGATGTAATTCTATTTTATCTAATCAAACAGGACATCAAAATACTTTCAAACTCTTCTGGCCTGGTTTTTAAGGATTATCTTTGGTAATCCTTATGCCTTTTTAAAACATGTTTTGTGCTTAAAGGTGACCAATGAGTCATGCATACACAGACAGGGTATTAAATGTCATGTTTGAGAATGTGAAACCATTTGCCATTTACTTTGCTATCTGCCATAAACTTTGCGATACTATTAGGGTAAACGTTGGTTTTGAAGGCAGATGCTGAATGAAATGTCACTGTTTAGCCGATTACAAAAGTTTTTCTTTCAATACTGTTGTCTTTATTTTGGAAAATGCCCCAAATGGATTTTCTCTAATGTATGTTAAGAATGTATCCACACAGACCTGAGTGAGACTGATTATGAACATTTCCTTTAAAAATGTCACATCTATTTGCTAAAAAAATATTTAACATTATATGTATTGAATTGTATTGGAAAAATCAATCAGGTGTTTCTTATTTTTTACGAATAAATAGTCTTCACAGGTGAAGTTTTCTGTTGTTACATTCTACTACTTTTCTATCTTTTACCTGGGTGGCATTTGCAGTCAGGCTCCATCTAGCTGTTGACTTGTCACCATTTCGATCAATCCTTTCAGCCTCATTTTGTGTTACTTAAATGTTAAAATGGAAAGCCATTGCCAAATAATTACATGATGGTGAAGAGGCACAGAGACGCAAAGAGACCTTCTGTGCAGCCGAAAGACGTGAATAAGCCTTAAAATGGCCATATGTAAAATTGGAGCACTTACTTCTGTTTTCTCTGCTAGTTTCTTTAAAGATTATTGTCTGTCCGAGGCTTTGATTTGCCTCAGATCACATGCTTACAGGCTAAAGCCTGCACAATGAGGAAAAAATCTAGAAATATGTTTGTATGAAAACACAAAGTCACACACATAAATCAAAAAAAATCTGTTTTGTTTTTATTTAAGAAACTCTGTCTTAGTCTATTTTTATAATATATGATGTATGTAGAATTTAATTCCAAGGTCACTATTAATCTCAACTCCACATTAGAGATTTTGCCTTTAACCTAAACCATTGGTGATGTGTTTAATAGAACATAGTTTAATACTGCAGAAAAGTTTATTTCACCCAATCAATCACATTAAGGTAATAATAAGCTGATCACAAAAGAACCAAGGAAGTAAAAGGGGAAATTGACTATCAATGAACAGATGCATAGATTTTGTTATGCAGTACAATTATTCAACCACTCTGCGTTCTTGTGCATTTTCTCAGTTAAATCCTTGCAGGCCAACAAATCATTCTAGTCAAAGACGGAGTGTCAGTTTATATAGTCCTAATTTAAGCAGCAAATATATATATATTTATGAAAAATATTTTCTTTGATATCCATTTGTGCAGTATCGAGGAACTGTGTCTTTTTTCACTATATTGAACAAAATATCCACAGAAAGTTGAATTTATGCTTACTCTTTATATTATTGTGGTACTGAGTAGCAAAAAATAGCACCTTACATTTGAATTGTATTGACATAACAGTTTTAGATGCATACATTTATTTGCATTTGAGGTTTGCTCAAAGTATAAAATGTAAAAATTAAACCACTGATATGAAAATAAATGGATTAGTAAAACAACTTCACTTTCAGAACACCTTTACATCCCGTTGGAAGAAATGTGTTATCAAACGAAAAGCATCTCTACAAATAAAAAAAAGCAATAGCAAAACAGAAAAGAAGTATTTGCCTGGGGATATCTGTGCTAAATTAACTATCCCAATGCAACAAATAAACAGCGTGTAAATTAAAATTAATGCAAATTTTAAATTCCCTTTAAGATGGAATCTATAGTTCCACCTTAAAGGAAATTTAAGATGGTACTTTAAGGGAATTTAAGTTCCACTTCGATGTACTTTGAGTGTGTTTATTATTAATTAGCTTATTGGTTTCTGAACACTGAAGAATGATAGTGGGATACAAAATACTTAGAAGATACAAAAGCCTTAAAATAAAGAGTGACCCCAAAATACCAGTTTTTGCAGCAGTTCTTTAACTGTTATCATCCTCCTCAGGGAGCATAATGTCAAGACAATCTTAGGTTATCTTCCAAACTAGTTTCTACAAATTTTAACTGTATTGAAACCGTTATTTGTTCTTTGCACAACAGATATAGACAAGTGCCAAATCACCTTTATTTTGAATAGGTTGGTCTCTTGTCTTTTCCATTTTGTGGTACGACTGACAGGTTACTTAAAGTGAAGCACATATTGAAAAACATATGTCTCAATTTATTTTGTATTGTATTTTGTACAATTGTATTTTGGAAGAGATGTTGATTTTTTTTGGTACAAAAAATGTCAAAGTGGGTGTTTTTTCCCTTACTTCATGGTGTACACAGATTTAAAGTTAGACTTTGATATTTTATACAGGGCAAATTTATTTTACGGCAACTGAAGAAATATTAATTTTAAGCCTTTCACACATATTTAAACTATATGAAAGGAAGCTCCTGTTCTCCTTGACTCTATGTGACTATGAAACTTTTACATTTGACAAAAACAATATTCTGCAATATAATTATCATGGTTCAGTTTAGGTGTGACATTGTTAAGAACACACTGAAGTTTCTATTATCCCTTTAAAATTACCCCTTTCTGTCTGAAAGAACACTGTAATTATCCTGTACATTAACTTTTATATACATTTAAGAATATTAAAGGCAATTTACTTCTCCCTGGCACAGACAGCGATTGAGCTCTCTGGGGTACCCTTTAGTGAATGATTGCAAAAATTTAAGATGATTTTAAACTTATGTAAAGCCACTCCAAAATTAGTTTAGTTTCACAGTAGCAAATGAGGATGAAGGAGTGCAGCTGTTTGCTCTCAAGCCCTTGAACTTCCTCCAGCGCCTGTTTTCTAGAACTTCCTCAAGCACCACTTTGCATGAGAAGCAGCAGGAAATGCAGGCAGTGACACTAAAAGGATATTAATCGTATTCATGACCAAACCCCCCCTCCAAAAAAAAGAAAAACAGATAATCCCCCACCAAAAAAAATTACGCTGACAACCTGAACTTCATAATTTATAAAATATGCAAATGTGGATGATTAACTATAAATAAACTCCTCAGATGTAATTTCACATCAGGTGCGAACGCTTTTTTTATCCTGCTGAATATGATAATTACACAAGATTGTCTTTTTTTTCTCCTTCTTCTTCAAAAGTCTTTTTAAGCCCCCTTGCGATTTCTGGTTTTCATGTAGGAAACCAGAAATTACTTACCGGATGGGACTTTAAAACTATGCTTGAAGGGGTTTCTTTTACATTCACACTTCTGGGCTGTAGAAAGCTCATGCAGACATAACTGCCTTGATCACTACCCAGCAGTTAACACAGTATGATAAACTGGACTCACGTACTCAGAACTCAGCCCGTAATGATAACATGGCAAATCACTGTGACTCCTCAAGACCACATGGGGAGAGGAATGAAGGACTGAAAGGACAAACAGCTTAAAGCATCTGTACTTACCTTGCAATGACAAAAAGAACACAGCTAACACCCAGGTATGCCAGCAGAATGTACACCCAGATGTCTGGAGTCATGGGGTTTAGGAAGGAGAAGAAGCCGCTGTTTGTGGCATTGGGTCTGCGATACAAGATGCTGATGCCCATACTCATGAAGGGCTTTGAGAAGTCAATGACTTTTTCACGCACATAGGTAATGGTGAGGGGGGCCACTGCCAAGTCTGCTCTCTGAAAAGAGAAAATCAAACAGTTTATGTTGTAGATTTCTTTTTTCAGATCAACTCTTTAGTTTTGGCTATCCTGGTCCAACAGTCTGCATGTATACATTCAATTGTTAATCAAACTAGTAAAATCTCAACTTTTGATTTATTGTAATTCGCAGAAGTATTAAGAATTGTTCACACTTTTTGTGAAATTGCAACAAAAGAAAAGTATTTTAACAGAAGAATGTACAGTAGTACATTTAATTAGTAAATTTCTCTCTGACATACCTAGGCACAATCTGGAGCATCAAATCCTTCAGAAATCACCTAATTAATAAACTCCCACTGTATTTAATCTCAGGCCTTCAGAGAACAGCTGAATTTATCCTAATACGTTTGTTGGAGAACATTAAGGAACAACTGCCATAATGACCACCAAGAAAGTCATCAGACAAGTCAGGGATAAAGTTGTAGATAAATTTAAAGTGTAGTAAGTTTATAAGAGAACATCTGAAGTTCATTGGTAAGGAGAGGGAAGCAGTAGAGATGGACGTAGTTAAAACAATGGTGAGTGGCCATATTTGAAACAGGCAAGAGTTTATCTTCTAGCAGAAAAACAAGCAGGCAAAATCACAACTGAACTACATAAATCAAAAGATCTAGATTTTAATGTGTTAGAATCACCCATCCAAAATCCCAAATTACAGTGGTGTGAAAAAATGCCTGTGCACTCCCTGATTTCCTTTTTTTAAACACTAAGATGTTTCAGGACATCAAACTAATTTAAATATTAGCCAAAGCCAACAAAAGTTAACATAAAATAATTTTTTTTAAATGAATTTTGTGAATGCTTATTATTAAGGGAGAAATAAATCCAAACTAAAAGTGAGTACCTACTAAAACCAATAATATTCTGAAACAATTAAATTTGACAATCAGGCAAAAAAAAAAAAAAAAATCAGGAAGGGGGGAAAGTTTTTCACACCACTGAGAATGATTGAAGTTTATGTTTCCAGGTGCTTTTCATGCCAGCTGATTGAGCTTTAGCTAATTTGCAAAAAATAAAGGGCAAAAATTCCAGCTTTGGTAAAGTAATTGCAATAAAAGGTGGCTCTACAAAGTATGAACTCAGGGAGGCTGAATAGGATTGCATGTCACACCTTTTGAGAGTGTAATGACAAAATTTGTCACAGTTGAGGAGGTATGAGACTTAAGGGAGGTACTGTGTCTGATAAAGAATTTGTACAAAATTTGCATCGGAAACCCCTGATCACACATTGTGAATGATTTCAATAAATCAAACTGATACAGAGAATAACATGTCAAAGTGTAAGAGCTAGGCTGTGAGTTTGTGAATACATAGAACAACACATAGTTGAGACACGCATGGCATAGCAGGTTAAGTTGCGGTCACCACCCATTATAGAAGTATGCCTGGACTGCAAATTTAAATGGTCTCAATATCCATGCCCCAACCACCCACGTATGCTGTGCAACCCGAGAACCACCACCATCCTCTCCCCCTACATGATGGCTGGGCAGGAGGTTAATGAAACCAGCTGCTTGGTTCACGCTCGGATACCCTTTTCCCTTCCAAGAAACGACAACCCACAAAGGAAGGCTTTCTGTAATTCCTCCATGTTGAACAGAGCAAGAGTAACAGGGCTTGAATATACAACAGTTCACTGTACTGCATTTTCAACACATAGAAATGATTGTTTTCTTTTTGTTTTATCTATTTTGTGAAAATAAGGCTTATTCAAAAAAGGATTTAAGAATGTACATTTAAGAATGAAAAATTAAGAATGTACAAAATAAAAGCTGTGTTTTTTCGATGGCTTTTGTTACACGATAATTTATGTTTTCAGGTTGACCACTGAAAAGAAATTCTTTTGTCTTCCTCTGTCATATATTATCCTTAACATTGACCTTAATCAGAATTAAACTCTGTTATTTTACACAACTCTTGGCCTAGATCTACACTCTGTGTACCCGTAAACGCAGGTCAGAAATGAAACATTTTCACTGCACATGTGGCACCTTGAATTACATGCTCCTGTGGTCTGCACCATGATGGTTAAACACACAGTTGATAAAAAGACAGAAAAACCAGAGAATCCTGCTGTGTATTCTCTATTTCTCCTAAACTATTCAAATTCGCATTTCACATCCTGCTCGCTGTATTCTCTGCTGCCAACTACTGCTTTGAACCAACCTGCCACTCAGCCATAAGATCAGCCAGCATGCTATTCCAGAGATCCCTACGGTGGGTTAATATACATGCAGCATGTCCTTGTTCTGCTTTCTGCTTATGCACACAAACCGGGCGCAAGCACTACACACACAATGTCCTAGTATGTGCCACATGGTGCGGTGTTATCTGGGTTTGCAGATGGTAGGCTTAACATTGCTGTCCCTGCAGACCTTCTCACCTGATAGCAACCTTGAGAACATTTATTAACACTAACATGATCAACATATTCTCAAGAGGCACTAATACATAGCACTGTTAGTTAGAGCTATATATTCTGGACGCTCTCAGCATGCAGTAATTAAATATTACCAACAATGCTTTTTATCAGGTGTGCATGTTCTCCTTCTGTTGTGTTTCATAAGCAAGCAGAATTAAATAAATGTTATACTTTTCTTAAGTCCAAATTGAGACACAATTTCAATTATGCTTTGCATTTAACTGCATTAATCTTCCCATCAGCTCTGACCAGCTTCCCCATCCCTGCTAAATGTGACAAAGTGGTTCAGTTTCTGTTCACCACTTGTCCCTTACTCTTATTTCTGATTCACGTACTTCCTATAGTTGGTTATAATGCTTAAATTTAAACAGTACTTTGCAACGTTACTTAACTTACTATCCCGGGTTTGTTTGTGTTAGCATTATGTTGGAGTTTCCATATATTTAAATGTTTTAGTTAAAGCTACTACTTCTGGACCACTGGTTGAATTTGTTTATTTTGTTTCAAAGTATATTTATGGTATTTATTTTCCTTTTTACTCACCATTGTTTGTCCCTTGTAGATCTGCAGCAGGGCAGGAGTATGGCAGGGGCCAGCCCAGTATTTCCTGCTTAAATGGCTGGATGATGTCATTGATTACCTTGCTGGGTTCTACCAATTAGAGTGTTTCCTTTTGAGTATTGCTTTGTTTGTTTTTCTTTAAAGTAACTTTTTGAGTTATCTTGTATTACATGGTTTATTTTGCAGACCATTTCATTATGTAGATGAGTTTGTAAATTAGATTAATAATTTTATTTTTGTTTCTCTGTTTAGATTTATTTTTTTATTTTTTATCTGTTTAATTGTGGCTTGGCCCACTCAAGTGCAAGTGTGTTGCCAATTGGCTATAAAGACAGTTAGTTCTTGGAAGCTCAGGATGGTTGTCAGAGTCAAAAGTAACAAATAAAAGTCATCAGAAGAATCTGGAACCGGTGGCTGATGCT
>CAEFZY010030348.1:0-28919 GCA_903066815.1 Brachyrhaphis roseni
AAAAGCAGAGATGCGATCCTAAGGCCACCAAAACGGATCCCCTCAACACCTTGGCTGCACCTAGAAATTCTGTCCATAAAAGTAATGAACAGAATCACTGAGAAAGGGCAGCCCTGGCGGAGTCCAACTCTCACTGGAAACGAGCCCGACTTATTGCCGGCAATGCGGACCAGACTCTGACTCCGTTCATACAGGGACCTGACAGCCCGTATCACAGGGCCCGGTACCCCATACTCCCGGAGAACCCCCCACAGGGCTTCCTGAGGGACACGGTCGAACGCCTTCTCCAAGTCCACAAAATACATGTGGACCTGTTGGGCGAACTCCCACGCACCCTCCAGGACCCTGATGAGGGGGTAGAGCTGGTCCAGTGTTCCACGACCAGGACGAAAACCACACTGCTCTTCCTGAATCTGAGTCGGGCATGTTTTTGTCTCTTAGTTTGTTTGGAAGCTGCCAAAAGTTTTTTTTGACAGCCATTTGGAATTAAAAAATCCAAGGTGGGACCCAATATCGTAGAGTCCCAGACTGGTACATGTGGACAAAAACCTGCCCGACTCGCTGAAGCATCGACACGTTTTTCTCCTCGGGGGTCTTGTTTGGTTCTCCAGTTTTCTCTTGTGACTTTAGTCTGTGGATCTTGAGTTTTAGTCCCACAATTTCCTGATTGAGTTCATTGATGTCTGTCTCATGCCAGTTCCTGTCTGTGGCCTTCTCTCTGAGTAGGTCTTCGGCCTTTTCTTCCAGGCGCACATTTTGCCGTGAGATGTCCTTATTGTCTCTTATTAAAGTCTGGATCATCTCTCTGGCGTCCTGTAACTGCGAATTTAGATTCTGGATCTCTTTCTCATAATGGTCCTTCAAGTCTAAAAGACTCTCATTGTGTTCCACCAAACTCCTGACATTCTGGTCTGTCCTCCCATTGATACGTTCTAGTTTAACCCTCAGGTTATCCACAGTCTTTTGAAGGTCACGGTTTTCTTCTCTGAGTTTCTCGCAGCTCATCTGCAAAGATTTAACTTTTGGGGGTGACAAATTCCTTTCTGCCATAGTCGCTGTTTGAATGAAGTCTAAAACTGTGAATGAATTTTTTCTGTGGAATCTGGGAATATATAAACAGTCACCAATGATGTCTCAGAGAGGATGAGTGACATCACCATTTCACATCAAAGCCACAAAAAGTCTGTTGCTTGTGAAGCGTCTATTTGATCTGTTTTTCTCTGAATTTCATCTCTATGCAGTGGCTATAAGTGCCTCTACTGATCCCAGGTCAGCAGAGGCCCTGAAGTTCTTTGGCTGTTTTCCCTGAGGCGCTGTCTTGTCTCTGTCTGTGCTCCTTGTCTTATGCTTTCTGTTGTTTTTTTTCCTTGTATCTCCTGTTTTTTATTTTGTTTTTCTCATTGTATTAACATTTTGATACAATAATAATAATAAAGTAATAAAGGATAGCAGTATTCAAAATTTAGAAAAGCCACTAAGACAATGGATATTTTATTTATTTGCTTTTCGACTTGTTTGTGCTTGCTATATGACACCCTGGCATTATTGTCTTGTCT
Source organism: Brachyrhaphis roseni (assembly GCA_903066815.1). Taxonomy (NCBI): domain Eukaryota; kingdom Metazoa; phylum Chordata; class Actinopteri; order Cyprinodontiformes; family Poeciliidae; genus Brachyrhaphis; species Brachyrhaphis roseni. The sequence continues at coordinate 1,557 of CAEFZY010030348.1, forward strand.
GTTTTGTTACTTATTTGTGTTGTTAATTTTGCTGTTTTGTAAACCCCTTTATTATCAATTTTAAAAAAGTAGTAATGAAAAAAAAAAGTCTGTTGCTTGTGGCGGGACGCGAGGGGGAAGATGCTTTTTTTTTTAAACTTTATTCGCAGACAAAACATTTGTTATGCCTCAAGAAAAACAAATACAGATAAAAAGTATTCAAAAACGCCTTCTCCGAGTCTGCCCCCGATGTCCACGCGTCAACCAACACAACCCTACAACATCCAGAAACTTAAGGAACTCCTTCTTCACCCTGACAGCATCCCTCACCGAAGGTCATTTTTAATGAATGAGATTTAATGAATGTATACCACCTAGCAGAAACACTTAAAATTGAGCCCCATTTAGTCTGATTCCCCTAAGTAAAAACCAAAACCCAATCTGTTTCAAAAGTCATCATTAATAAATCGACTCCAATCACATCAAACTCTTAATATTTCCTTGGAAACGACCAAAATAAAAAAGAAAATCTCTTATTTTCTTGATGTGCTGACCGTTCAGTTAGCTTTAAAACCACAAATGAACTTTAAGTTAACTCCTGAGTTATGTATTAGCATTGAAACTCAGATCAACTACTTCTGATTTGTTTCTATATTAAAATAGTTTTGCAACAATTAAGAATCTGTGACAAGATTATGCTGAAATAGTTAAGAAACAATTTGATTTATCCAATGTTAGCTAGCAAGGGCTGAATTTAAGTACATGCCACACTTTTCAGATTTTTCCCCTCCCTGTACTTTACATTGTATTTGTCAAGCACATAAAATAATTTCTGAAGGTAAGTGTGTGTTTGTTGTTTTTCAAACACACACAGATTAGTCCTAATTGAAGCTACTTAATAATGAGAGCCACAGATTAAAAAACTAAAAAACTCCACATGAATAAAAGATGCAAAGCTACTCAAGAATCACTATGCAAGACATTTTATCTGCCTTTAGGAACAGAGCCTACCTGATAATTTGGCCTTTGCTTCTTCTTTTTTTTTTGGTTGGTATTGTGGAGGGGATGGCTTACTAAGCAAACATGCTCCTCTTCCATTGTACTCTACTTTTACATTCAACCAGATATTCACACCTGGAATCTGCCAGGAGAGATTTACTCGATCATTTAAAGACGACACCGGAGAGATTTGTTTGGTTGTTCAAAACGGAGATCAGCCAGGACAGTCGCATGCCTCAACGTGTTGCGGGGCAGTTTGTCATAAAAGCCAAACTCAAACGGAGCAGAGACCGTTCCAGAAGCTAAATAGGCATAAAGACCGAAGACACAATGGTGTATGCAGGACTGTGCAAACCGCTCCGCACAATTAAAAGTGACTGAAGTGGTCGCACTTTCTCGAAGTCACAAATATGTGCGATATAGACCCACGATACTAATAGCAAGGGCGTGAGATTAACACGGCGTTGTCACTAACACAATGAAAATAAACAGACATCTCTATAAGGAAGAGTTTTTATCTGACAATTGAAGTGAATTCAAGCAGCCTTCACAGATGGAATTCACATAAAACCCTCAGAGCAACGTCTCAATTCACATCCACTTTGATTCCGTTTTTTTCTTTCTTTTTTCAACCCATTCATACTTTTCCATGCTGACAGACGCCTCTTGGCCTTTCACGCCAAGAAAGCAGACCGTCAGTTCTTCCTAACAAGACCCACCGGCTCAACTTCCCTTTTTCCACAGCCGTATCAGGTCTGTGGAGCTTCTTTGTAGTCCGTCCCGTCGGGTCAGTGTTAATATTCGTTGACACTCATTCTCCAAGTGTAGTTTAACTTTCGAGTTGTAAAACTTTCTGCCGTGATTTGTTAACCATGGCAAAGTGTTAGCTGCACACCTCCAGGATGACAGAAGTGGCAATAAAAGAACCATAAAACGCAGGAAATCGTCAACTGCGAAGGAAGAATGGGCAGGAATTAGGCTTTAAAACTTTGCATTGAACTTCTTTTGAAACCACAACAGTGGTAAGAAATTCAGCGAATAAAGCCACCTTTTGGAAGATGATGTTCTTTACTGCCTGGGATGGATATCAGCTTTTGTGATCAAAACTACAGCAATAATGGTTGCTGTAGTTATTGTGAAGGGGCGACAGATGTATTAATAATTTTCAGAACGGGCAATGGTACAGCATGCATGTGTACTGAAAGAATGCAGTTACTATTAATCAGCTTTTAGATCAGTTTCATCCATTCTTTTTCACTTTGAATTTTGGCAAGCAATACCTGAGCTGAAGACTTTTTCTAATAGACAGCAAAAGGAAGATAAACATATAGGCTAATCAGAACAAATAAAACATTAGATACCTATAAATACATAACTGTCATGGGCATGTGGGGGACAGCAGTCTTGTGCCTCCTATTTAACTGTAATTTGATCATTTTAAGTGATGCATTCCTTCTTTAATAAAAGCCATAGGGTCATTTACCCTTTGCTTTGGAAGGGGTGTTTTTGTGTGTGTATCTAATTGTGTGTGTGGAGGTGGGGGGGACTCTAGCATTTTGAAATCATGTTGCCTGCTTCAACCTAAAAGGAAGTTGCGTACAACAGAACAGACTGGAGCTGACAGTCCAATTGCTGTAATCGATGTATATTTCAAATTGTAACAAGTTAGGGTTTCAGAATGACGAAAATGCTACACCATAATGTTCCTTTAAAAAGAAAAATTAGTTTTTGTGGTGTGTTGGCCAGTTTGTGTCAGTCAATTGAGTGAAAGAAGGCTGCTGCCCTATTCACCAACTTATATAAAGAATAAGCTTAGCTGTTTGAAGATATTCTAGTCATAAAAAAAGCCCCAAAAAAACATGGACAGCGATGGTGCGGAAACCAAAGGATTAATACCCATCATTAGGTTGGTGGTTTTCAAGGTCTTATTGAGCAGATCATTCCTGTTATGCTTTTTAGACTAACAACTGATAGTTGAGCTATTAGCTCTCATAGCCAGGGTTGGATAGTGCAGTTTTAAAATCGCTTTTCATTAAAAGTGAGGCTAAAATTGCTTTCCATGTCATCAAATAAAAAAATTAAAAAATTCTCTGAAAGCCAGCTGACCAGCAAAGTGCCGCAGCAGTTGGGTGATCAGGATGCATGACATCAGCTACATTATGCTACTTTGCAGATGGACAAAAATCTGGTCTGTTGGACGCTTTCTCTAGCGTCTTGATAAAAGGACTTCAAACCAAAATAATTGGCAAGACTTTATTTCCACAAATGCAGGTGTTGCTATTTACAAGGAAATTAAACTCAGTTCTTTGGAAATGTCATGTGGAAACTAGCCCAACAAATTAACATCATACAGCCCACAGCTTGACATCACTTTCAGTAATGAGACTATTGGGAAATATTTCACTTGAGCTGCTTGGTAAGAGTCACAAAATATAGCTTCATGTATTTGAAACTAAGAGATGACAACAGAAGATAAGAAACTAACTTATCTTGTTCGTCTTGACAGATAAAGAGAAATGGCCGACTTTACGTGCACCTGTCAAAATCCAGCATGTTTTTGTTTTTGCTGGCCAACATTACCACTCTGATTTATCTCGGAGTGATAAATCGTTGCTACGTTTAGTCCCTCTACAGCTGTGAGTATCAGCTCGAGTGATTTACGCAACGTCAAACAGAACCTTTAATGAATTGTGCCACTCAATGCGGATCCATACAGTTTGCTATCATGAGAAACTGACTGCATGAAAAACAACAAGAAGCATTTAATATGATATGTCAGGCAAATCAAGAAGTATAATTGCATCACATTTTTAAAGAAAAGCTGTTTGTACATTGGTGTAAGTGTGTGAATTCCCCTCCTACAGAGGGATAGAGATAGATATTGGCCATGGTTTGGAGGGTTGTGTACACATAGCCTTAATAATAGGACCCCAGAGGGATGGTACATCAATCAACCAGAACAGACACAAACATCACTTGCATGCACATCCAACCTACACCCTATTTATTTATTTTTTTCCCCCATGATTGAACATTAGAAACATAACAAGGGCTGGGAAAGACGACAGGTCGGACCAAGTTTGCAGCCCTGAGGCACTTTGTCACACTCATTACTGAAGTTGGGACAACATGTGCTTGCACAATCCTCAATATGCCGTAGTGTCAGAGAAGGGTGTGCGTGAAATCACAAACCCTTTCTTAAACACTCTTTTTTTCGCCTTAGACTGAAAGACATTTTAGAAGGCGAGTAAAGCCGCTGCATGGTCTAGAAAACGTTTAAAATTTAAATGCCAAAAGGGTGATCAAAGCTATGTGTAATAGGACAACTGCTTTGAGCACACTGACGTCTTGTGATGCTTAAACAAACCCCATCATAAGAGCCGATGTAGCATGTCTTGCAGGGTGTTTGTCCTCCGCTCTTAAATCTGGCCAGGCAATCGGCGTTGGCATTCCACACTGGACCTCGAGTAATGGTCCAGCTTAGTGGGTAAACAGATGAACCGTTTGGTGGTCTCGCCGTGTAATTTCAGACTCCCCTTCCCTCTCTCTGTCCGTCTCTTTCCTGCAGCGCCCCCTCCCCCACCCTCTCCGATTGCCATATCCTCAGCTGGCCTCTGTTAATTCGGACCTACCTGACAGTTCTGACTTGTGGGTTTACTATCAGTCCTGCTCGGTGACAGGCTTTTCTCTCTAAACACACTGAAACTAATCTGCAACAGATGGGAAACAACTACGGGAAGGAAGTAGTATAAGAGGGATATACGACATATTTGTGCCCCTCTGAACCAAACGATAGGGTTTCAACCAAGTTCAGAGCAAAGCAAAGCGACGATGTGCAAATCAGAGATTTCCAGGGGTCCGAAAAGTACATTTTAGTTCAAGATGTAACCCATCAGTCTGCATTTTTGTTAACTTGTGGATATTCTTTAAAAAGGACTCCCCAAAACACTAAAATACACACATGCAAATTATAGAATAAACAAAAAACACATGCCGGCCCACGAATGTAGATCAGCTCTACACACACACAAACAGGGCCCCACATGTTGTTATTTCATGGGTGGCTGGTTGGAGATAATGATTCCCCTCAGCCCCTACTTTACTGTTGGGGTTTGGAGATCATTTGTGTAAACACCTAGGACATTTATATACCAACTCATTAATGCAAGCGCCCATCTAATCACCTTTTCACAACAAACAAAACGATAGTTGAATTAAACGTTCGCGTCTAACAGCACTGAAGCGCAGATAATAGTCAAATTACTGTTTCTTAGGTTTTTACAAAATGTAACTGGAAAGTCCCAAACTTTTTTTATTCTATTCTCCGATCTGAAATATGGTTTTAGGAGTTAGCAAGGTACAGAATTTAAAATTTAGACTGATTTGGATATTAAAACGGACCAGTTTATCTTTCTGTTATGTCATTTTTGTTCATTGGGGCCGCAGAAATAAACTCATGACAGTTCAATTAATTAGAGAGGTAAAGGGTAGCAAAACATATCTAAAGGGACGATATCTCTGTAAGATAAAGATGTTGTGCACAGAAGTACATACATATTCAGTGAATTACAATATTAATGAAAGCCTTAATTATGATTTTCCACTTACAGCAAATGAAAACATAAGATGTAAAATTAGATTATTGCATCAGACAACAACAAAAGATTTGCACAGAAATGTGGGCTTAATAAAAACTATGTTTAATACAGAGGGTTGTTTTCAGAAAGTCCTTCAAATCTGACAAACAAACCTAATTTCCTACTTTATTGAATATAACTACTTTCTCTTGTAAATGAAGGGACCTAAGCAATATTTTTTATCACTTGGGGGCAGCAGAGAGCTTGTAAAAATGATAGGAATATTATGAATTGTGTTCACCGAAACATTTCTTCTTATTATTATTATTATTATTATTGTTGAATATTACCACCATTGCCTGCTGCTAAGCATTAATGATTGATAAGGTATGTCAAAGTTTTTGCTGAGATCTATGAAGCAGAAAGAAGTAAGGCAAAACAAATGAGTTTCAGGCCAGAAGAAAGTGTGGCGGTCAAAATAAAAAGACCAGACTGTATCAGTGTATTACATACGCAATTTCTTGACATCAATACTAATAGGAAAAGTTAAGCTCTAAGACTTCAGCCAGGGGTAGTTCTTTCAGTACTACTAAATATGGAACAAGCCTGATCAGCGCTACATGTCACTGAGCTTTTTGATTTTTTTTCAGACTCCAAATTTTCTGGGTATGAAAAAGAGCCAAATGCCATGAGACTTTATTCCTAATCTTATTTGAATTCGCACCTAACTTGGGAATATTTCAAACATGTATTGACAGTAGAGGACTAAGTAAACTATACATGCTCATTTGTTTTAATACAACTGAGTTGATTTCAAGTTCGATTTTGTATTGCGTCACTTTAAAAGTTGTTGGTTTCAGCACTGCATTGAAAACTGAAACATTTACTGTGTTGTCACCTTCTGGCAATGGAAAGACTACTACTTTAGCTTGAGCCAATATTTTAAAGATAGAAAGAAGAAAAAAAAAAAGCAACTAAGCTCCCTTCTGGACAAGTAAAGGAAAAATGTGTAGCTTTCAGCAAAGTTTGTGAAAATCCTGTAATTTTCTCCACCCTCATTATGCTGCATTTATCACACTGGTCCATTTCCTGACTCCGGGTGGCATCAGATTCAAGGGAGCCATTTCCTCTTAGAATGAATTAAAGACCCACTATTCCTCTGGGATGATGTAAGGAGAGGTGGAGAAACTGAGACAGGCAGGGAACGACTCAAGAGACACAACCACCCGATGTAATGATAAACAGGTTCCACTTAACATTTCTCACAAGTACTTAAATAACTTCAAAAACATGTTTCAAATTCAGAATTCATGTTATTTTGTCCCAACTGACAGTTGAAGCACTTATTAAAACAAAATAAAATGGTAAAACGAAGAGAGGAAGCAACAAACTGCCCTTTATTAGAGCTGACCTGAGACATTCACCTTGCCTTAAGAGGAAAATGTCTAACACATGAAACAAATTTAATGAGAAGAGGCAGAAGCTGAGTCATGTTTCAATCCTATAATAACAAGCACACCTCTTGTATTTTGGCTCAATTACGGCTTTCTTGCAGAAGGCAAGGCCTCCTCATGATGTTATTTAGTCGGCTACGGCTAAATAACGCACTGAGGTATGAGATACAGTGCTTTGTAAACGTAGAGTGGATATAGACCTGAACTTTGATTGGACAATGCCAACTCATGAAAATACTTTGTTCTTAACTGGAATCATGTCCGATGTATTCATACACTACGAGGGTTTTCTGCCACTCTAAATCCCAATAATCTACATTAATCTACACAGGTTCCACTGTGACAAAATGTGGAAAAGTTCAAGAGAAGAATTATGGCAAAGCGGTGGTTCCTATTGGGAAGCTCACATTGAAAAACTTCAAACTCAAAGCATGATCAAGAAAACAAGCGAAAGGAAAAAAAAAAATTACAGTTTTCCCACCACAAGAGCAATGTTGTATGTCTGGAAGTAAAACTCATCAACCCAGAATCTGCTCTGGCGACCGTTTTATCTCAGTCCCCAATCAAAACCAAAACAGAAAGCTATCATTTGTGTTTTCCCCTCAGGGCGGTCATTTGATAAGAAATAATTACGTGTTTTCTTCAAAGCGGTTTTGCCTTCCTATACAATGCTCTACTTCCATCTATACCTTTTACTTGTACTTGAACTTTAAAGTCTTTTAATTATCATCATCTAATGATCGTTGCCTTTAATGTCTCCGTGTTTGCTGGCGGCCGACACCGTCTGAGCAGACATGTGAGGCTGGCTTTAATCATCATCAAATAGAGCTGTGTGTATAGGTAATTAAGGTGGTGCCGTATCAACTCTCACTCGCGGGCACGAGTCGGCAGCCCTTCTCCGCACAGCGTCGCCGTTTTTGTGTTGCTCCGGAAAGCGCTGCGGGCAACTTCATTTCAACTCCGCTGCAACTTCTTGACACACAATTTAGCGTAACTCTTCCTCGGACTCCTTTACTCAGTGTCTCCTAGTCTGCTAAGCCTCGGATTACTTTTCCAACCCACAAACTAACCATAATACTAGGTTTCTGGAGCCAATGCGGCCTGAAGGGTTTGGTCTGAAACCACTCAATGAGCACAAAGATTACACTAAGTGTTTGTACACGAAGGACTACTGACCAAGCTCTCCCACACACATGAAAATCCCTGACCAAGACTGATGCCTGACGAGCATAAAGTGGTTAATGGTAATTAAGTAATGATTAGTAATTATACTAGTTGTTTGAGTATTTCAATATGAATATGTGTAGCAAAGGAAATAGTATAGATATTATTGTAACTTTAACAATCAGTGTTGCACTTCAAAGATTTTTCGCTTCTTGGTTTTCAAATTAGGCCTTTAGGTTATGTTATATACATGAGAGATCTTGTGCATTCTTATAGCAAGGTAATAAGAGTATGGAAACGTTTGTATTTCTAGATTTTAATCCCTTGACCTTATGTTGAGTCTTTCCCTCCTACATAACCCTTAACCAACTGCAGCAAAATATCACCCAAATGTTGTCATGAACTTTACTATTTTACGCTTTTAAAATGAACTAAAGGACAACGCGCTCCAGAAGGTTGAGTTTGGAAAAGTGCATTTTACATCTAAATTGTGTAGGACGGCTATATTTTTTCGGATTTGTGGAAACTTGAGAATCTCATGCCGGTTAGTGCCTATATATACGACGTACCGCAGCAAAGGTCCACCACTAACTGGACGAGTGCTTCGGGGTCAAATTAAACATGTGGAAGTGATACACCTGTTAACAATGCGGCAACTTCCTTCAAAGCGAATGCCTAAAATATTGTCTCTCTACAAACTCTGCAAATGTAGACTATGTATTTGCATTTGTATTTACCTGGAAAGCACCTGCTTATTTTTAACTTGAACAATTTTAGAACTAGTTACTTTATGTCATAAACCGGGCAATCTCATCGTATTTATGTCACCTTCACGTTTTTCCTCTATTGGCCCCTTAATTTTTGGCCCTTTGCACTGACTGTGGTGAGTTGTTTGTGAAGCTGTGTATGTGTACATGAGTTTGCGCTGGATAGAAGGTGGAAGTGAATGTTTAGAATGATTTATGGAGTGGATTGTTTTCCAGTATGACAGAACAAACTGTCTTGTACACACACATGGTGTACTCTGTACAGAACAGTGCAGACTTGCTATTAAAGGGAAGTCTCTTGTGTTTCTCTTTTTCTACTTCAACACAAATAAATTCACTCAAGCTTCCAATCTGAGCTCATGGTTCTTATTAGTGTATTTTTTTATCCTGATGCAATTTTGCTCAAAACGCCAAATTCTAGGGAACAGAATGTTCTTGAAGTCAAAGTAGAAACAGAGAAAAATCGATTTTTACATTTTTTTCTGACTTAATTTCTGCAGTTCTAGGCAGAATCACGGTCCATATTGAACTCTTCAGTGTTCAATATGGACCGCGATCAGACGATGTGTTTTTCCACAAGTCCTTATTGTGCTAAATCAGGCATGCTTGGTCGCTGAGCAAAAGAAAAAAAAACAGTTTTCCAGGAGAGTGTCCAACAATATCAAAACAATCTCCAAGCTGGATTTCCTCTGCGACTTTTTGGGTTTCACAGGAAAAAAAGAAGAGGAGAGCTGTTGGTGAAGCTCCTGCAAAACAAGTTTGCCAGTTGAAAACTGTCCACAAACACAACACAAGCAGTTCTGTCATAAAAGCAGTGTCATAAAATTTCAATGAGGCCTTCAAAGTCTAAGCTCTTCTCCAGCTACAGATACGACTCTGGAGGGTTGTCTCAACAAGATCTGCATCACATCCTCCTCCCTTCCTTCCTATGACACGTTCAACTTTTCACCCATCTTACTATTTGTTTAACCAATAAAAGGTCTTGGGCTAAACTTCCCACATTAAGAAAAAAAATTGTGCTGATTTTTGGAAATCATTCTTAACTTTCTTGGCAAGACTGGGAAGCACTAATCATCAATCTGTTAATATTTAACTCCTGCTATAAAGTGGCAAAATGACTCCAAATCTTTTCATGCTCTTCAGTGAACCTTTGAAACAGAATCGCAGCCTCTCAGATGTTGAAATTGTATATAAAACTTGGATTGTTTAGGCATCAGACAGGCAAGGAGCAACTTTCTGGTTCACCAGAAACAGTTGCCTGGGACGTATGGTGCTTAAAACCACAAACTGGGATGCTACAGCTAGCAAGAAGTGATTTGGAAAAAGCAGACAGCATTAGTGTGCCAAATAAATTGTAATGTGTTGAATATTTTAGTATGGAATTCTTGATTTTCAGGCTTAGTGTGTGGTGAAAATATTGGGATAAAACTCTCAGTAATGTTTATTTGCTATAGTTTATCTAGAGTACAATTTGTTGCACTGATAGCAGCAGATAGAGGACTACTTTCTTTTGATCTATTTCAATAAAATACTTCAAACTTGGACTTAGACGCCCTATTGTCGCTGCACATTTCCCAAAATGGGGGTTGAAATTGATCAACCACTGCTTAGTCACAAACTAGACACAACAGCAACAAGACATATCACACTAAATCACCTTTAATTTGGTAGTGCACAAAACATTTATTGAAAGTTATTATTCCATTACTTTTGCATCCAGTTTTTAAGTTCCTGTCTTCCCTTCCACAGTGACATTAACCTAGCCAACTGCTGCACTTTTAGACAACAAAAATGTTTCAGTTACCAAAAAATTAAATTATGGATGGGAGTGTTACGAGTCTTTTGGGAATCTATATTAGCAGCAATCAGTCTATGTATCCCTTAGTAGGCAGTGATCATGCCAAACATCCCTATGACTTCATCCTGACTCCAGTCTCCCCTGTGGTCCAAATGGCTAACCAATTAACAGCAGCTTAACTCGTGAGTCCAAGCACCTATTTCCATCGCACATGCAGAAACACACAAGTAGCGACAGAAGTGCAGATACACAGGAGAAAAAGGGACACGTGCGTGCACGCACACGAGCATTAAACGTAATGGACACCTGGATCCACGTGCACTTGGAGTCGGTGCCACACACAGAGAAGGGACAGGGATACATACTCATTAACAAAGGCTTAGCATTGCAGAGAGTGTATACCCCCAGCAAAGCCTGCCTCCCACAGCGGGGGGAAAACACCTCCAGATCTGCTAACTACAAGGTATATTACATGCTACATGGAAAGTGTTGCTGCGCTTTAAATATTTTCTATTTACAGAGCAAAAAAAAAAAAAAGTTGGGAATATTTCTACAACATAGAAACATTGATATTTGCCACCACTAGGTGCCACCACGGGGCTCTTCTTCTTTTTTTTTTTTTTTAAAGCGAAAAGTTAATCTAAACTTTTTTTTTTTTACATCACACACAACAAGGAAAAAAATAGGTACTAATAAATTAATACAATTTAAAAATAAACAATCGATTTTCCGGTAATCCGATCGTAAAATATTTGAAATCGTAGTGTGGAGAGGAGGAAGAGTGGTTTTGCACTTTGTGGACGGTGCGGTTGCAGAGATGTGGCTCGTAGAGTTTCTGTGGATTTTGGAATGCTGTCTGTCAACACCGATGGGGTCTCTCAAGAGTTCAAAACACACCGGCAAGAATTTAAAAAAAGAGGGAGGGGGGACAAGCTCACCTGAGTGACAAGCAACAGCTGAGTCCACACATCTGGAAACTTACATGGAACCCTACATTTAGTGCACCTTTACGCTCACATTCACGTTGAAAGTATTCTTGGTAGATAATATAAACTGCAGCCTTCCCCTGCGAGATTTTTTCAATATGCATTTTCAAACTAAAGTCAACAAATAGCAAAGACAGTTAAAAAAAAAAAAAAAACATAAAAAATGACCGCTAAATTTCACAAGACCTCATACAACAAACACTCACCTCCAAAGACGCAAACAACTCAGGCGCAGTAATCCGTAAGTCAAAGTGTAGAAATCACAACTATTGACGCATCCAGGCAAATAGGGACAAAAAGAAAGGGGAAAAGATAATAAAAATCACAACTCAAGTCATAGAGGAGCTCAGGAACGAAGTATCTCGGTGCATGACGATGCGCAGAGCCGGAGAGAGGTTGAGTGAGGGGCGCACCGCGGGGGCAGAGTGATGCGCAGCTCTGGCACGGAGTTAAGGAGTCCAGAAAACACATTCGTGGTGCTGTGCGCCAATTGGCTGAAACGCGCAGATCCCCACGCCTCTATTTCCCTCCCACTCATACGCACGCATGGCACCTAAACATTTTGTATGGTTCCAATTCATGAGCCCACATGTTTTAGAGGTGTAGAAAAACATTTATGCCTGGCATGCACTTTTAGGAAAGTTGAGACTCCTGTAAGGACAAGATAAGTTCAAACTAATAGTAAAATTGCCGCAATTAAATCAGAAAATGCTCTTGGCTTCACTTATTCAGTGAATACACAAATTTAGTTTTAGATTGGATAAACAATATCAGCAAGGTCCAGACTGATAAATTAGTTTGAATAAAGGAATGAAAAGCTGTTCTTTCCTATCCGTTTTCAGCGACACAATCCTGCAACATGACACGAAAAGCCTCCTCAAATTCAGTCCTAATAAGTTAGGATCAGTTGTGCACATGGTTTATACAGACAAACACTGCTGGTTATGATCTGTACAACCAACTATAAAAGAAAAGCCAGTACACCCAGCAAATTTTGAAAAAGAATGCACACTCCTTTGCTTGCAGGTTTAATGAGCCGTTAATTGACATCCAAGTGAACTTGAGTCACAAGACCACCTGCTCTTTTCTTGGAAAGAAAATGTCAAACTGTGTTTCCTGCATCATTTACTGTAGCATTTCAGTGCTCAGCTGTGGTTTTTCAAAGTTCATTTACGTGGTTTCGCTCCGGTAGGAATGTGTAGGCGAGGGAGGATGAAGCAGCAGCATGGCATCGCAGATGATTTGCATATTTCTCCAAGAGTGGGATTGTAAATGTGATTAGAAAGGCTCAAATCTGCACCAAATACCTCTAAAAGCATTGAATCTGTGAACTAAAATGATTTGTCCTAACAAATTTTAACATCAGTACTGCTACATTTACTTCATAAATGAGATGTTGTCAGTACTAGTTAGCAGATCCCATTTACAACGCCGTACCACACATCTGACCACTGGCATTTTGGCCTTCCAACTCTAGAAGCCTTGTTAGGGAGCATTGCATCCTCAATGCTGAAATACGAACAAGTAAAGTCACAGAAAATAGTTAATCATTTAGTCTTTCTCAGGATGGTTGTCCAATAATATAATATGCGCAAATCAACGCAGGAATGATTAGCTGGACAGAAAATCGACCGTCTTCCATGACCATATCAACCCAAACCCATAAATCCTTTGAGCTGAGGAAAACAGACTATAAGAGAGGATCTAGAACTCTGGAAAATCTAGAGACTAACACTTTCTTGTACAAATATTCCTCTCTATGTTCACTACCACCTTATAAAGTGTCAAATGAGAAAACCAATTGCTGTTCCAGTTGAATATAAGATGTATAAAGTATAAGCAAGAAAATTGTCCCAATAACTTGGGCTAGGCAGTTAAAGAATTCACAATTATTCCTTGTGTGGAACAATTGTGGGATTTTTTTCCCTATCGAAAACATGTGGTCACATTGAAAGTTGGACTCAATGTGAGCGCGGTTGCCAACAACTGTGGAGGAAAACATACATTAGAAAAGTGATTCTCTTAAAGAAAATCTGCTTCTCATGTAGTTTAGTAAGAGCAACTTACTAAACTTTATAGGTTCGCAGTGGGTTAAGTGATTTTACTCTGTGGACTTGTTAACTGGAGGAAGTGATTGGCTTTAAATAATCTCATCCAAAGAAGGTGCTTCAGTGGGAATGCAAAACAGCACTGGCTGTTGCTACCTAACACTGGTTTCCTTTGAGAAAGCACAGTGACTTACTGATACCTCAGGAAATCTACATAAGAATCTATGGTGACGCATTTGGTCGACCAGGCTCAGGTACAGATTTGGTCCTAGAGTATGGACGATTGCAGATGTACAGGAATGTCTTTTGATTTTTTTACAAGGGGCTTATGCCTATCTCCGCAGGTCAAAGGGTCCACCCCGGCTGTGTTGCCAAAGATGAAGTCGGAGCCTTAGATGCTGATCTGAAGGGCTCAGCTTTGGGATTGAGTTTTCATTCCAGGATTTGAATTCGGGAGTGAGCGTGGGTCTTTTTGAATGTCCGTAAAGCTGGCAGTGAGACAGACCGGGGCAGGTCAAACAGTATGGCTCATTGTCCCTGCCAGCCAGTGAGCCCACACAGTAAGAACCGCACGGAACACCCTCATTCACCCTGCTGGCGGCTGCTCCAACGTCCTGACAGCTTGATTTACAGTTTACAGTTCATACTTTAGGTATACTTTTGCTTGTTTACTCTTACACTTAACTTACAGAGAGTGTTGCGCGAACTTCAAGCGGTCTTGCATATAGCACCTTAGCTTTTCCTTGGGAAATTGGATCATCTTCTGCATCCAGATGACTCTCTTTCCACCTGTTTCATTTGCCTCACTGTAGCATAGAGCCACTCTCTGTGCTTCCCCTTAGCTCTTTGTGTTCCCTCTCACAGACATCTGTGACATTGTAAGCCTATTTACAGCAGACACAGAAAAGGCGAGTAGGGCATGAAAGGTAAGCCTATAGGCCTACGCATGCAGCTGGAAAGGAAGCGAGGATCAGTGCTGTGTAGAGAGCACAAAAGCGGCCTCTGGGTCAGTAAATCCTGACCCTGCAACCTTCTGGAGTTCGGAACTGCAGACTGGTTGATAAAAGCCACAGAGTCGGGCACACCGGGTTGGTAGATCTCTGATCTCGCTTTCTCTCCATCATCTTTATGGAACACTGCTTTGAAAACAATCCGGATTGATGTGGGTCTGCACACTTTGTGATGCTGGCTTAGGTGTCATGTGCAGTGAATGGAAAACTGCAACGTAAGGCGGGTTATCTTCCTATCAGCATATCTGGCTTTCATAGCGGATAAAAGGCATCCACGCCATCTGTCGTGCAGCGGCCTGCTTGGTTATCCCAGATTTTTCATGTTTTTGGGGATTGAAAAGCTGTTGGACTTTTGCATCACAACTCACGTTTGGTGATTAATTTGCGGCAGGCAAATGTGAAGTATTGCATGAAAACGTTGCAATATTAAAACAGAAAAGCTTAGCCGAGGGGTTCAGAAGAGCTCTGAAAAGTGATATCTGGACATTAAAAACGCTACAAAACCAGACACCGGGTCATTAATGTGACTAATGAATTTGGGTATTTTACTGACATTTAACCCTGTAGCGAAAACTGAGCCACATTGTGCTGGGTCATGACCAGCTGGGAAACCAAACTACACATCATCACAAGTGTTGTGGTACAAATCTGTATATCTGTACCATTCTGGGCAGAGGTTTAAAGACGCACATTTATAGATTTATTTGAAGCATTCCTTTTTCCAGTGTGTACATTCTAGAAGAAGTTTCCGTGTGTGCTTGGAATTATCACAATGTTGGAAAAGCCCATTAAGTCCAGGTTTCAACTTTACAGCTGTTGATTTAAGGTGAAGTAAAAGACAATATCAGTTCGTCAAGAAGCAAAACAGACCTTGAGCATGATGCTCCCACCACCATGCTTGACAGCTGCTGTGTTGTTAAGTTCAAAAGTCTCCCTTCGACTCCTCCAAACATTAAACTTGTTGTCGTGGCCAAACAACTTCTGAAGTTGAAACAACGAGGCACAGTGCTGCTCACAGTCAATCCAAAAGTGACACTGTATTCCTTGCAACTGATTTTCTGTATCCCCAAGAGCAGAAATAAGGAAGATTGTAAGTATTACTTTCTGAGGTAGTGGTATGATATTTTCCAGTGTCCATTAATCTATATCAAGGTATTTTTGATGTTTGAACAATCAAAATAGGCAACTCTAAGCATTTTTGAAAAAGATCTTAAGTATTCATGGATTTTATCTATTTGCGGGTTGGCTGTGTATACCAGGGGTCCATTGGCAACTCTACTATGTTTTGGCTTGTACAAATGATTATGACCAAGTAGGGATCCAGATTGTTATCTGCACCCAGCTGTGTTTTAAAACCATTGTAATTTAATGTTTGGTACTAATGTCTCCCTACAATCTTGCTCATGAAGGCTGCATGGTAACTCGCAGCCTAAACTATAACCAAAATTTGATCTCAATAGCCTGGATTAATTCCTCTACAACACAAAAATTGGTTCATTCTCCTGGTTATAACTCTGTAGACTCTATTTACTGCGACCCCGTACAACCCCGCACCAAGATCTTTTGCGAGAGTGAAGTAAGTGGTCCCAGATTTGGCCTGAAGGAAAACTGTCAGTCAAACAATGGCCAACTGGGCTGTTTTTCCTGAACATCCCTAACATCCAACAGTTTCTTAACAATATCTTAAAGGAGACGGTGATCAGGAATCATTTGCTCCCTGTCCAAATTTCTGACTATATATCTCACAGTAGCAACATGTCCACTTAGTTACTGTCACTTTTGTTTATCTCTCTGATTAATGATTTGTTTTATCCCCATTATGTGTCTATCATTTCTGCCGTCATGACAAACTGGATTAGGGTTGAGGGAGAGGTGCAATCTTTATTACTTTGCTGGTTGTCAGTAAATGCCTCAAAGAAGTAGAGATGGATTAGCGAAGTGTAAGGGAAGTGGCAAAAAACAAACACATTGTTGAAAAACATGGTACAAGAAATCTTGTTTGCTGCTCTGGTCCATGGCATTAGACATGAATATACATGAAATTTAGCTTTGAATTTAAAGGTAAACCACATGTTTTAGTTTTTCTTATTAGTTTTTTAATGTGGAAAACTATGTGATAATGTCAAAAAATGTTCAAGAGGTATGAATACTTTTTGCTCTGCACTGAACATTTAGTTAACAAAGACTTCCTTAGTTAAGGTCTTAATGCTCTTGCACCACATTTAAAACTTAGTGTTCAAAAGAAACTTGCACCTGAAGAAGACAAGCAGGCCTTTGAGGGGGAACATAGTGACACCAGCAAAGCTAAGTCATTTCATTCAGGTATTTTTATGAGAGGAAAGGCTGCAAATGCATAACCCTTTCCCACTTCTGGAATTTCTGCCTCCTCTGAGAGGTAATAGTTGAACTAAGTAGATCAACATCGTCTGCTCCCCTACAGGGTCCGTTTCCTGACAGTTCGCTTCCTTTTCTCACAGGTGTGCAGCAACAAGTAAATGGCCTGGTTAAACTGTAATCCCATTAGGTAGATGTCTTGGTCATAGCTGAGGGCACATCAAGACTTCAAGACATCTAAACTTTGCACAGGCACACACACCTCTAATTAGGGAAAAATCACAAATCGCATCCGGAATGCTACCTCCAACCTGCGCAGGACCTCCAGCAGTTGAGCTTCCATAGCTGGCATACCTTAGCAATGAGTGTTTTACTCAACAGTCCACGACCATACATGGTCTCATGGGAGTTTGGCTCAACTTTAGGAAGTTCAGCTCAAACACAACCACTGCACATAAGATAAAACAGCAATTCTTCGCTTAAATGATTAAAATATTTGGGTGAGCACATGTGATCTTTTGAACAGTGACGAGATGCTTTCATGTCTACTCATCTGTGTTACTTTATATATTTTTCATTCACATGACCTGTCAGATGTTGTCAGATGTAATACTCTTTCGCATCTGGCCGAGTTGGTTAGGAATGCCTTTTTCTCTTAACTGAAATCATGATTTTAAAACTTTTCATTGCATTTACTCAGGTAATCAATAGTCATTTATCAGCTGTAATTAAATGTTGCTGTAACTCATTTCGTTCAAGAATTTTATTCGTGGATCTTTTTTGTGGATGGCGATACTGTGGGCAGGATAGAGCTCCAGCATCGGTCAGTTTTGCAACAAACCTGACTAAAGACTCGATGTATAACAGTCTCATTACTATCCTGACATGCTAACAGTTCACTATCTGGGCAGTAGAGACAATTTCTTACAGTAAAATATCCTGGATGACCCTATCAGTTGTTGGATAGCACTGCTTATCCACCTCATTTGCTTTTGCCGCTCGTCTTTCAATCTTTGTCTCCAGGCTTTTTAGCCGTGTTGCTAAAAGCATGGAGAGGCGTTGAAGTCAGGGATATGACGATACGGTTATTGGGAACTTTGTGGGTCAAAAAGTTGTTTTTACAACATGGAATCACTTACCTAATTATAGTAATTAAACAATAGCTAAGGTTATTATGTGTGTTTCATTCAAACAACTATGATTGAACCTGTTTCATACTGTGTTAGTTATGACTTAAATCTGATCAGATAAAACATTTCATCCTCCAGATCAAGATATGTGCTGGAAACCTCGCTGTGATCAAAAGTTCTGTTTTTGAATGTTTGACACTTCAAAAGAACACTTTTGCTTTAGAGTGTCCTTAAAAGCAAAAGATCATGTTCTGATGCTTTAAAGTGTAGAAAGCTTTTTAAACAGATTGCATAATTAAAACCTATTTTGTCTGAAATCCAGCTGATTTACCTCAATACCCAATTTAAATGACCAAAAACATACATAATGATTCTGTATACAGATAATTGGTACATTTCTTAAATCCACTTGTTCCAGGGTTATGTAATCAAAAGTGTTTAAGAAATGAAAAACTGACAGCTAATTTTATTCATAGACTTCTATCCACAATGTGTAGTAGATGCATGTTGTGCATATACAAAATGGAGGGAGTGACAACAATGGAGACATACTCTTATGTTTTCACTTAAAAGAAAAAAAAAAAGTACTGGATTTCAACAAGTGTGCATGACACAGAATCACTTCACTCAAACACTCAATTGCTTTACATTTAGTCTCTGGAGGTGGAATCTGATCATGTGCTATTTTTCTGTTGTACTTCAGCACAAGTTTCACCTAGTTTTGGCCTTTTTTTCATTGCGACAGCATCTTCAGCTCCTCCTCCACCTCCTCCTCCTCCTCTTTAGGCTGTGGACCTCAGGGAGGAAGTGTGTGACAGCACATAGCTCCTGAGTCCATTCTCAGGAATGTTTCACACACAATCACACGTGTGCGCACAACCACACACTGAAAATCCGAGGGATGTCAGCCAAGGGCAAGGCTCGAGATCAGAAAGAGGGTGAAAGCAAGCAAGGAAAAGAGAGGAGGAGAGCGAAGGATCATGAAGGGGCGGGAGGGACCTTGGACTGTACTCTCGACTTGGGAGGCCAAGGAGAACAAATGTCTTCTGCAGTCCAGGAATGAATTTTCCTGTCACTCTTACAACAGCAGCCAAGTATCTCAAATCTTCCCTGGAGTCCCAAGACTGCAGCCCCTTGGAGAGAGATAAAATATAAGACAAATAATCTATTTGAAAACTCTTTGAGCGTTCTCCAAACTAAAGCGTCTTTGGGAATGATTTTTCTTTTCTTTTGTCTCGCAGAGAAACTTTCAAACTGTTGCGTAAAACAATCTGATATTCCTGAGTTCTAAGGACTTGTCAAGGAAGTGAGCTGAGGAGACTTTTGGAGTTCACACCCCAGACTACATAAAGGTCTCACTTTTACCTCTCAGAATTCATTGTAGTTCTGGAGAGAGTTTGTCATGAATTGGGTGTTATGTACCGAGTCTTTCCAACGCGACTTCTGCAGGTAGTTGGTTGCACTTGTTTAAGGGTACCAGAGTAAAGGGGACTGATTTTTGTTTTTTAGATTAATTGAAAGCCATTACAAGTTTTACTCCACTTCATAGATATGTTCATCTTTATGTTGGTCTATCACATCAAATTAAAAAAATATATTTAACGTTAATGCTTGCGGCTGCAAAACCAAATGAGCAGAAAGGGGTTCGGCTTTAAATTTAAAAGCAAATCTATCAAGAAATGTTACAGTTTTTGTCTTTGCATTTGTAACGCAAGAACAATGTATTCTTCAAAGTTGTCTCAAAGTTCCCTTTGGATAAGTCCCCGGAGATTTGGAGGTGAGAAACAGGCTCAGATAGGCAAACAAAGCAATGAGAAACACATGTAACACACACAGACAGTTGTCCTCATCCACCACCGAGTACTTCGACCACTCACACTCGGAGCAATTCACAGCAGTGTTATGTTTCAGTTGATAGATGCACGGGATTGTATATACAGAGGATGTAATCAGTAATCTGGACCCACACAACTTATGTGCCTTGATATAGACAAGTGCAAATGCAATGCTAGGTTTCATGCCTTCTCGTCAGAGAAATATGTGAGGCCTGAGCTAATGCTTGCAGTTCTGAGTAGTGGGAAAGCAAGTTTTCCTACTGGCTGTAGAAAGTAAACAAATGTAGATTTCTGGCCAGATAGTACAGTCATTATTTTCCCTGAGTAATAAAAAAACAACAACAAAAAAATCTGGCAACAAAAAAACATGTTGGGCATATTCACAGAGCCTTTTACGAAAATCATTTTCATGTAATCCAGATATAAAGTTTTTATTGTTCCAAATAGTTCACATATAAGGTCGATAAAGACGCCAAGTGTTCACTCGATGGATCCGGAGAGACCATTCACTATTAAATAAGCCAGACATGCAGTTATAGCAAAGTTTTATTTCAAGCTGGTAAACATCAGGAAGGCTGAGCTGGTTCCTCATAAGGTCTTAAAATATACAAAATAAATCTCATAAGTCAAAATGCACAAGGTGCATGAGCTCAAACAAGCGGTTATGCCCTGATTCAAGGGCTTTTAACACCAATAACTCAAAGTAATCATTCTCACTGCAAATTTTCTGCAAGGCTTGACAGCATTGTTCTGTTGAACTTCAGCTGTGTAACAAATGGCCTAAAACGTGACTCTGTAATCGTTGGTATGTCAAGGAATTCAATTCTGATTGCAAGTCCCATAGCTTACATTTTCATTAAAAACAAGCCCAGATCAACAACCCACCACTACCATGGTTCACAATACACACAGTCCTTTGAATAAAGTAGACTAACCCCGCCCTATGATTAACTAGCAAGAGTTGTTGTGGCACCCTAGTAAGGACTACCACCTTCATGGCAACAAGACTTCTACATTGTAGAGGAAATTTATTTGACTCTTCTTTGCCGAATTTTGTTTAAGGTGAAGCCACAGCATCTAAATTTAGCTTGAGTTTGTCAACATAAAGTTGTTTTCTTTAATGCACTGTTAGCTTCATATCCGATGTCCAGACACACCTCACAAAGCATATTGTTGTCCATGGAATGTCTTTGCAAAAATCATCATCAGCATGTTTTTTGGTAAATACAAGACAGATCTTGTTCTTCTTACTTAGCAGTGGTTCTTTCCTCTGAACTCTTTAATTGATTTCTTCATTGCCCTACCTCTGTCTTATAATACTGAATGCTGCTGTTGAAGTGTTTGTTTCTTTAGATCACAACATATACTACTTTTTCAGATCTTTTAGCCCATGTTGTCAGACAGGTTCTATTTAAGTGGTTTCTTGGTTGTGCAGTTCCGTTAGTAATCACGCCTAACTGTGGCATGAGAATTTATTCTGTGCTTTTTGTTGCAAGTCGTAGCATTTTTAGAAACCGAGCCGCAGGAAAGAACTACGGAACAAGCCATTTTAGCTGCAGTTATTTTCCTCAGAGTACTTCTTTCAGTTCAGTTTCAGTGACAAACGCCGAACTCATGCTCCTACTCATTTACTTTGTTGTGTGTAAACAACTGAATGGAGATTCCTAGAAATGTAGAATGGAGGGTATTTTGGATTGTCTTGGTAAAATGTTAAACACACAGACTTCAGTTTGCTTTCCGTGCACGGTCCATCACCTAGGTTGGTGAAGGACAGTTGTTTTAATCCCTTCGGCATGTGTCTAGCGAATTGGTGTCTGTGTGTGTTGGTGCTCTTCCACAGACTTTGGATGTTTTAGCAACATGTGCCCGGGAAGTTCTGTCATCGCCTCGGTGATGAGTGGAGGAGAGAAGGGGAAGAACAGCAAGACGAGGGAAAGGAGCAGAGACAGATGGAGGACACTGGGAAAGAGGAGAGCCATAAAAAGTGAGGGAGAGCAGAGCAGATTTAAAGGATAGGGAAAGTATGGCTGGAAAGTACAGCATCAATGGGAGGGGATGAAACTCTCCAAGGGGAGGAGGAGGAGGAGGACGGTGGGATTTGAGAAAGCGCTCTCTGTTGGATTTTTGCCTCTGACAGAAATTTGGCTTGTATCCTCTGAACATGCCTCCCATGTGTCTGATCCATCTATCATTCTGCCACTTAAAATCTATGGCCCTAAGTGTTTTGTCCCTCCCTTGTCTTATAGATATACTGAAAGCCATGACAAGGGAAGTGAGTCTAAAGAAGAGAAAATGTCTAGTGTCTTTATATTTTTACATTCATATACAAATAATCATGAAAAATCCAATTATTTAAGGTTATAATTTATAATGTTTAGTTTTCTAAGACAATTCCACGACTTTACTCTCTCAATTTCACGACTTTACTCTCTCAATTTCACGACTTTACTCTCTCAATTCCACAACTTCACTCTCTAAATTTCACAACTTCACTCTCTCAATTTCACAACTTCACTCTCTCAATTCCACAACTTCACTCTCTCAATTCCACAACGTCACTCTCTCAATTCCACAACGTCACTCTCTCAATTCCACAACGTCACTCTCTCAATTCCACAACTTTACTCTCTCAATTTTGACAACTTTACTCTCTCAATTCCACAACTCTATTCCTGTAATTCCACTATTTCTATTTTCGTAGCGTGGCCCCAACTCTCCGTCGTAACAGTATGGATGTGGAGATCCACATACATCAATGTAAGTTAAGGAAATTTTTTATCAATTTTATTGCTTTTTCTTCTCAGTTGTATGCAGGCCCATTGTGATTATAGCCATTTCCAGGTCAGAAGTAAAGATATATAAAAAAGAAGAAGAAGAAAAATAAAAACAAGCAACCCAGCCAAGCATGAAGTTAAATATTTCCAAACAGTAATGACAGAACACAACAAATTGTTCTAGCGTACATTAATGTTTTATTCGTAATGGTTTATTTGCACTACAGTAGGCACTACGTAGCAGTTAAAACATTCTTTCTATTTGTAGTCTGCAATTCAAAGACTACAATTCTTAAAGCAAAAAAAAAAAAAATGTGCAAACAATCTGGTGTGTCCTTTCCCCACACAGATTCCAGTTGTTTTATAATTCTGGTGCAAAAAGTCAACTGAGGAGAGAGACTGTTTTGAATTAGGAAAATCCGTCATGTACATTGATTTATTTTCACAAATCTCACACAGTTTTTTTATATGACAGTTTTTCAGTTTTTCTCATTCCATTCTTTTCTGTCTTCCATCATCATCCAAGCGAGATCTTTAAAAAGTTCACTATGTTTTTCTTTTTGCGTTCAAAGTGGGATTTGCTGATTAATACTGTAAAGATTTTTTTTTTAGCTTTCTGGCTCTGAAATATATTTACCTTTAATAAATTCTGCAGTACAGCTTTTAGTAAAATATATTTGAGCGCCGGTTTATCCAAACAAGCTACGATAATCGTGCCGTAACTGTAAACCGGCAGCAGGTTCTCTCGGGACTCCCTCTGGGTGTGGACCACCGCTCTCCTACATGGGTTCAGGTGTGCTAGAGGAGAGATGAAAAGGGCGACGGATAATTGTTTGGATTGGTGTTTTCATTTCACCTCCAGTCACAGCATGCGTCTCTTGACAAACTGCACAGATCCCACCCCTGGGAGCCCGTGCGTTGTTTACCGAGCTTTTAATTGCCGCCTAAGTGACACACAATACACCCGTTTGTGACAGTGTCTTGTACAATAATCAGCTTGGCTAGGTGTGCATCCATTTATATAACTTTTATTCTAGCAGAATCATCAGAGCAGAATTTATAATCTATGCATTTTTGTAAAACGCATATTCCAAAGACATCGTGTTTCTGCGCTACTCTACTTTAAAGTTTGATGAAGTGCACACAATTCTAATTGTTGCTATAGTATTGACTCAATTCATATAAAACATCCCAGTCTTTATGACCTTTAATATGGGTTTTAAGACAAACCCAACTTTGTGAGAGCAGGTCTGCAAATGCAGCCTTTTTTTGAGATTGTTTAGCTGAGACTTGATTTTTGTTTTTTTTGGAATACTGTGCAAAACCCATAGTGTTTATAGGACCTTTTGTGCGTGTGTGTGTGTGTGTGGTGAGAACAAATTACGGAAGATAAATAAACAAAGTTAGAAAGTGGAGTGGCTGAAACCACAAACGGTGAACATTGGTGATTCTAATGCTGACCGGTGGAGCTTTTTTCATCTGCGCTGCACCTCATGTTCCGCCATGTGTGGGACCTCGGCGTGTCCGTGTGAGTTTGTTGCTCCTCGTCGTGTTCCTGCCAACTCTGATTCACCGTCGCCGCCGCACCAGGCTGCCTCCTCGGCATTGCACTCGCTCGTAAAGGAAAGAAATTTTGTAATTTTTTTTTTTGTAAAGAAGGTTTTGGGCCTTTCGACGGGAGCATCTGTGCGCAGACACAGGAAGGGCGGAAATTGACATCAAATCTCCTGCGATGAATGAGTCCCCAAGGACCAAAAGCCATCAGTAGATGTCCCTTTGGATAAGCTGTCCTTCTTTTGCCTAATTTTGGTCTGTTTTTCATGAGGTAATGGCTAAATGTTTTAATGTGGGCAAATGATAGCATCTTAATTGTATAAGCCGCAAGGACGGAGCAACGCTAACGGATTACCTGTCTAGCTCTTTTTCTTTTTTTCCCTCCGTCGTAAATTATTCATATCTCAATTTAGCGACAAAATCTGATTTTATTACATAAAAGAACAGCTTGAAACACAGCTTGGGAAAATAAAAATAAAAATCTGTGGCCAGTGCAGCAGCACGACTTAATGATTAATTCACCAACAGATGACAAGCCTGCAGGATGTACACGGATTACATAAGGTTAGAGATCTCTCTCTCTCTCTCTGTCGAATCACAGTGTTAATGATGAACCGGTGCTGTATGCTGTTAATTGGCTGCTTTGTATCTACACAGTGCACATGCAGAGAGCTCAGGAAGTTTTGTTGTGTGAGTCTAAACTCGCCGTGATTTTAAAAAGTGTGAAATTTAGAGACGGGTGTGCAAAAAACAAGCCGATTTTTATTCATGAAGACTTAGTTGGATATACAATTTGAAGAAATATGAAAGCCAGCAGAGATCGTGAAAAGCAACATTAAGGATTCTACTAACTCCTGAAATATAATTAGATCCCTATTAAATATCAGTAACATGACACAAATTAAACGTATCTTCAAAATAGTGACTTTGTTTTTCAGTCTGTTCTTAGATTCTTTAGATTGGCACATAGTTTGTTGTTTTGAGATCTTTTATCTTAGTCTGTTGAAGTTATGATTAAACAGAAAAGACATCAATCAGGCCTTTTTTCTTTTTTTGCTTCTTCTTATATTTACAATTGTATTAGTGGGTTTTTTTCCTGTACATTTTGGTATTTAGTTTGTCTCTGCTGGATATTTTTAAGGATAGGCAGTATTAGAAGATTGAACAGTTCACTTTTGAAATTTCACATTTTTATTTCAGAAGATAACACATTACATAAGAAGTACCAGAATTTATTTGTTTTACATATTTTTGAGCTCTAGAGTTGACGTTTGGTTGTTATTTTAAATGCTTTTTTGCAATCTCACTGAAACGTTCTCCAGCTGATACGAGATATAAATTATAGCAAGGCAGGAAACCGATGACTAAATAAATAAACATACAAAGTGAAGCATTTAAATTGCAGAAAAAGCAGAGTAACATACAGTCCTTTCACTAAGAGGAACACGCAAGTATTCAAGCGTACGAGCCTGACTCAACCAATCCTCCCAGATACCTGATGAAAGCTTTCATTATGCGAGTCGGGCCGCCACTTAGGGCGTCTTGCAGACTAATGATACCCATTTGCACCGCTCTCAACTTCGAGACCAAAGTCTCTGGCTGTAAATCACTCAGTGCAGGTTGCACTAATTAATAAAGCCAGGGTAGACTTTGTGACTCTGGGGAAATTTAATAATGTTCACCAAAAAAAAAAAACCCTTCAAAGTCAAACCTGATTATGATAACGAAGAGTTTGTTTTTGCTGACTTGGCAGCAGAAGATCAGCGGGCGTTTTCAATTCTGTTTATGCGTCTTAACGTATGTGTGCTCGCGGATGCTAAGTGCGAATGCTCACCGCCTTCAGCTTTCTCAGAGGGAATGCACCCTTGTAACTGCCGAGGTCAAAGAGCGACGACCCCCAGACTGCCAGCAGGGGTTAAAGGTCGTTTACCCTTAAGGGAGCCGGTGGCGACACCCGGGACCGACCGGCTTGGGTCAACATATTAACCAGTACATTGAATCTGACAGCCGTAAACTTTGCATGGACCATGCTCAAAAAAGAAGCTCTCGTTTTCCCCTGGTTGCATGCATTGCTTTCACTTCATAGGAGCTGTCCTGCAAAAAAAATAAAATAAAATTAGCTCATCAGCACTTTTGTCGTCTTTCCAACAACACAGACCTTCCACATGAAGCTTCCACATGAAGCTTATGGGTGATGTCCATGGGTTTTTATATGTGATATTAAGTTGCCAATATTTACAGCATTAAACAGAGAAGCATTCTTTGATTTGATTCACATTATTTGGCATTGCTGCTCCTGAGCAGCTTAAAAGTGCAGAACTGGCAGTTAAAACTCACTGGGTGAATGTTTGGACTAAAGGGTCTGCTGCTTTGATGATGGCTGGAAGACCTGGACGGGGAGAAATTTCTGAAAATAGTCCCGGATAGGAAAATGTGAAACCTTTCTCATCATTTTAGTGGAGACTTTCAGGTTATTCCAGATTGCTTAGCATCAAAACAAGGGGAGAAACTTCTTAGCTTATGTTTTAAAAAACTAGTTGTTCTGACATTCTCCTGAGGGACTTGCAATCAGCTCATAAAATGGATGCTGGCATAGAAATGTGGATTTTGTTTAGCTGGGAAACTTAAAAACAGTCTCTTTTGGCAGTGTGGATGATTACAATCCCCTAATATAACTACAATTAGAAACATTTTAATTTGCAGTTGTGTTGAAATTGCTAAAATGAGCGAATTATCAGGCACCTCTCCGACTAGCTATTATCATTCCACTACTTTTCTTGCAACTTGAGCTTAAAAAGGTCTGAATTATTCCTATAAACTTTTTCGCGAACGTTTTTACTCAAGACTGCCAGCAATGGTGCAGGAACACAATGTTGTACATTCCCCTCAACCATCATATTCAATAAGTACGAAGTTATTAATGATCCATTCATTTCGAACGACCTTCAACTCCC
>CAEFZY010030353.1:0-80700 GCA_903066815.1 Brachyrhaphis roseni
CATCCATCCATCCATCCATCCATCCATCCATCCATCCATCCATCCATCCATCCATCCATCCATCCATCCATCCATCAAAATGGGCATATGATTCTGTGTCAAAAATAACAATAAAAATATGGTACATTTATAAAAACTACCAATTGTTTAACTATTTGCTAACTTGTAAATTATTTGAGGTCCTTCAGCACTTTATAACGATTCTGCTGTGAAATTGAATGACATAGTAAATCTTTACATTTTTTATTCTTTTTTTGTTGTTGTTGTTCTTTTTTTTCTACTGAAAAAGTCTACCTGGAGTTAACTGTGTTTGTTTTAAAGCCATACAATTCAATATTCCAATTTCCATAAGCAGCAACACCAACCAGTCTGCAAGTTTGTGAAATTTTTACCTCAAAAGTATGGCGACATGTGATGTAAGGAGGGCTTTGTAACTTTTTGCTGCTTTGAATGAATGAAACATTTATGTGTAACAGTGGTGTGCCATCAGTTTGAACTTTTGTTTAATGCTGAATGGTTAGCACTTTGAACTAAAGTGACCCCCTCATATATTCATGACTACTGAATAACACCATTCCCTCTGTGGGTGTTAACACGCTGACATTGGTATTTTTGGTTGGGTAATTAAAAAGACCCTGTTGCAGTTAAAGATACCAGAGGGCCTAAGCGTGCAGGATTCTGCTGATTCTTCCTCCCTCGTGTCATCAGACCCCGGCCTCAGGAATGCCACAGAATGGGAAGGGAAACAGGAAATACTTTTGTCTCCCCACAGCACTTCGGTCTCCTTTTATTAGTGTAGTGTGTTCTTTTTTATTTCGTTCTAAGAAATTCTGTATTACATCCGTAATTAACCTTCTGGAATAGAGTCAAGGGGGAAAAAAAGTTCTCCCAGGAGCATAAAACATAATCACTGTAAGCAAACTGATGTGATTATATTGATAACAAATTCCCACGGGAACTAACGCAGCGAGGTTGCAAAGAATCAAACTTAACAATTCACCATTGTTCGCAGACAGGTCAAATTGCAGCTGAAAAGAGAGACATCAGATCGACTCAGATGTACAACTTTGCCATGAAGCGATTCATGTGGTTGGCCTTGTAACAAAAGAAAGAATACTGAATGGATGCCGCTGGTATTTCCTCCCTTAAACCTCTGAAATGTAACCTATTGTACTTTGGTTAAAGATAATCTGCCCTGGAGTGTGTGTGGAACAGCAGAGAGCTTAGCACCATTACTTCCTGTCCAGCTGTTCCTTCTGTCATTGCTTATGAGCAGACGTCTGTATTTCCTCATCTGAGACATGCTGCTGAGGCATTCGCTCCACACACGCACACGCTCTTAATTTGCAGCCTGCCTCTTTAAACCCCATAGAGTAACAATATATTTTTATGCCGAGGGTGTTATATTGTGGTGACTCCCATGTTTGGCTTGGCTGGAGCCTGCTTCTGGGTATCTCTCTTGGAGCCTGAGCGTAGGCGGGTGTAATGGATCTCTCTTTAACATGGGTGTAATAACACTCTATTTCCACCCATGTCTGGTGACAGCAGGGGATTTACCTTTTAAGACTTCTGTTTTGCACAAAAGAATTGAATGAAACACCAAAAAAGGCAAAAATGCTAGAAAAGCAAAGACTTGCTCCTATGGGAGTAGATCTGCAGAACACTAGAGCCGTCACAATCTTTTTTAGAGGGGCGTTATTATGTATTTTTCAGGCGCGTAGTGCAATCCAGTAACTGTGTTACCTTCAGTTGTTAGGAAAATTCTTAAAATATATTTCCTCACTGATGTACCTTTTATTGTAGTTGTATTTAAGTTCGCAACTGGACCAAAGATGATGAGCGTATGGATCGCCTCATGCATTGGTCAAAGTCTTTCATTTTGCATCCGGATTAACCTTCGTATTCTGTTTGTTTCTCTTCCAGGATGCGTTTGTGGAACTGTACGACAGACAAAAGGAGTCGGTTTTCAGCTGCTACTGGCCGTCCATCAAGACTGTCTTTGGCCTGGCTGCGCTCGGAGCGGCCAGCGTCACCATCGGAGCATACCTTGCACAAAAGTGAACAGTATCTCTCTCTCTCTCTCTCCATCTCCTGACTCCTCCAGGCTCAACTTTATTTCTCAGCACCGTCCTCCTCCTCCTCCTTTTTTTTTTCCTTGCGCCTCCTGTTTTCAAAGATGCCCCTGACCCCCTCAGAGACAACCTTCAGACCGATTCTGGCCCTCTTCAAAGCCTCTCTGTGAACGCTTCTTTTCCTCATGCCCCCTTCTGTCAAAACAGACACGAATCAAAAAACAGCAGAGGGAACCAGAGGCGCGGCCCGTAGACGCATCCGAGGAGTAAGAAAACCAA
Source organism: Brachyrhaphis roseni (assembly GCA_903066815.1). NCBI lineage: Eukaryota > Metazoa > Chordata > Actinopteri > Cyprinodontiformes > Poeciliidae > Brachyrhaphis > Brachyrhaphis roseni. Next base: position 2,352 of record CAEFZY010030353.1, read on the forward strand.
GCTGACTGCGGCTGAGGAGGAAGAAGGAATTCACGTCTTTTCTTTAATTTCTTGCCTGCTTCTGTACTAGTTAATTGCATGAACGTTTGAATGGTAGAGTATAGACACAAGCAAGGTGTGGAAGCGTGGGACCTGTTTTAAGAGGGCTTGGTGATGAAGAAGCAGCAGATCCCAATCCCCCAACCTTGTTATAGGATGAAGGACCCTGTCTGAGCTGTGGACTCCAGTTACCTCCCTACAGTCGTCCTTCAAAGAACTTCTGCAGAACAGCTGCTCAGAGTGTGTAATGGAAACAGCTCACTGCAGCCAGCACAGCGTGTGTCTACTGTTTTCACTTCTCACACAGCTCAGGTGAACACATTGCACCACTATGCTCTCTCTCTCGCTCTCTCTCTCTCTCTTTGGGTCTATAATGGAGGAAAAGGAAGTCTGAGCTCAGCTCAGCTGAAAGCTCCTTGATTTTTGTGCTGGGTTTTTATTTTTCTTGCATGCCAAACCAAATAAGGAGGTGTGTGTGTGCCTGTTTATGTGTGTGTGTTTTCAAGGAGCATAAAATAAAGCGTGAAGGTATGTTGCTGAGTGTCCTGAGGGAAACGTGCAGTCGAGTGCACAAAAAGAATCAGTTAGAGGTACAATAAATGTTGCTTTCTTCGGCCTCCAACTTCTAACCGGACAATTTTAAGAGCTCATTCTTCAAGCAGTGTAATGTGAAGTAGACCACCCGCTCTGTTAGATTTATAGCTTTACTATTAGCATAAACAACACAAGGGTTTTGTGACTGCTCGTGGTTCTCCTCCCAGAGTCCTTTTTGGGGTCCAATTGTCTGGTCTCGCCCAGGTTTCAGGCGACACGTGTGTCCTCCAGTTGCTGCCGCCCCGCAGTAACTCAATAATGAATCCGTTCTGACACAGACAGCTGTTGACGTGGACTGACTGAGAAATGTTCTCGCGTGGCCACATGTGACTGGGTGGAAATCAAGTCAGCAGCATTTCGGTAGTGGACTCTTGGTCGTTGGAACCTGAGCTGTCCCTCCCTCCCTTTTTCAGTTCGGCCTCCGAAAGCACCCGGGGATTGATTTTTATTCCTTTCAGCCTGTTTTATTGATGTTCGTCTTGTGTTGCAGTCTGATGGAAAGTTCCAAGTCCCCAAAATATTTTTGGTTGGACACGTCTTCCCAGTCTTTTAATGGAGTGGGAATTTGAATTTTCCGTCTTAGAAAATCTCCAGTTTCTTTGTTGCATGGATGAAAGTCAACCGTAACACAATAGATGCCCATGATGTGTAATTGTATTTATAATACGACAGGCTATAGAGAAGAAGTAACAATAAATAAAGCTACATTTCTTTAATTTATTTCAAGGTACAAGATTACAGACTTTCAGAATAAAACTAGTCACTTTTCTTTTTCTTTTTCTATGGAATCACACTGTAAACTACATAGTTTCCTGGCTGCTAATATAACAATGTGTAGAAATTAATCTTTGTGTTGCGTTGATGTCGGCTTCGAGGCTGCTATACTGTCAAGATTAAAACTATTCCTCACAGCTTAAACTGCCACAACTTCACAGTATACATGTGTAGAGAGCTGGAAACCAAAGTAAACTTGTACTGGTCTTTAATTTAAAACATATCTGACAGAGAATACAGTGCCGTGCAAAACCTTTTTCACATTTTGTCAGAATAAAGTCTGCTTTTTTTTGGAGGAATTTTATGGGATAGACCAAGACGGAGTAGTGCAGAACAGGATATGTAACATTTAAGAAAAAAAAACATCTAAACTGTGGTGTGTGTTCTAATGTCAGCATCTGTTCTGTGAACAAACATCACGGAAATCAAGAAACACACCAGACAGGTCAAAGGTTAGATTGTGGAGAACTTTTAAGCAGGGTTAGCTTATAAGACAGCATTCAAAGCACTGAACACATCATAAAGCACTCCTCAATCCATCATCTGTAAACAGAAGGAGTTTGACTTGAGTGAAAACCTACAAAGATATCCAAGATATGGAAGAGCATTAAGCAGAAAGGCACTGAAGAGGCTCAGTGTCTGGAAGAGCTGCCATCAGAGCATCTGTTAGCTGTCCATGCTAAAAATGTTGCCTTTGAGGTAGAGTGGCAAGTCAAAAGTCACTGTTGTAAGTAATGAGAAATCGAGTGTAAAGTTATGCTGTGTACGGGAAGCAGAAAACATCTGAAAGATGAGACCAAAACTAAACTTCTACAGCATGTGACAGAAAATGCACATCATCTTTTCTTTGTCAAGCTACACAGGTGAAGCTAGTTGGAGTTGATGGTAAGATGGATGGAGCTAGTGTATGTCAAGCCTGGAAGAAAAGCAGGTTAATACTGGGGCAGAAGTTTGCTCTCCAGCAGAACAGCGACACTAAAAGTACAGTCAGAGCTGGGATGAAATAGTTTAGGTCATGCAAAGCGCTATGACATCGAAACAATAGCATTAAATATCAGAGTGGAAATGTTATCCCCACGGTGAAACACGCTGGGGGCATTGCATCTGTCTTAAGGTTCTTTGACTGAGCCTGAGTTATATTAAAAAAGGAGAAACGGCCAAATAAGATTTTACACGTCGAAAAGTGGTAGAGACAAGCTGAAAAATACCTATTACTGCTGGGGGATACAAATGCACAAAACACTTTGAAAACCATGCATCATTTTTCCTCCACTTCCCAATTATGCTCTATTTTGTGTTGGCTTGTCACACAAAATCCCAATAAAATCCATAGAAGTTTGTGGCTGTAATTTGCCAGAATGTGAAAAAAAAAAAAAAAAAAATTCAACGCATAGGAATGCTTTTGCAAGGCAGTGTGGCTTCACTGAGAGGTTTCTGTGTAGTGTAACTGTACTATAGCCGCTTCACTTTCATCAGCTTCATGCTCACACAATAACTAATGTGTAAAATGTCAAATGCCAGACCTAAACCTCCTTTTTACCACCACAGCTCACAGAGTGATGCGTGTGTTTGTATGAAACAGAGGGCGATTCCTGCACAGGAATAGGAAGAACTTTAACAGCAATATACTGTAATTTTCATAACCTCTGTGCATATATGAATGTAGCACTCTTGTTGCTGTCCTGTTTCATTGTCTATAATCTATACAAAAACCTGTAGCACTTATTAAAAGAGAAAGTGAATCGTGTTCCTGTTGTTTACCGCTATATCCACAATAAGCTAGTGGGATCATATTGTTCCTAATAAATCAGATTTCTCCAGCAGATGCAGTCTTGAGCTCCGTGTTGTGTTTGTCTTTATTGATTCTCAGCTGCCTCTCGGAGCGAAGTCAACAAGGCAGAGAGAGAATAAGAGATGCTCAAAGGTGAGGAGCGGCGCATCAGCTACACTCTTTTGATTATCTGTTACATCTATCAGAGCCCTGCGTGAGCCTGATCATGTCAAGGCGACTGTCTCCTTGTGAAGGACTGCAGAAGAAGAAGCAGCAGCAGCATACATCAAAGCTGTCCCCAAACGCTACTGCACTTGTCAGCCTTCCCCTCCTCGGCTGCTAAACACCAGAGTGCAGTGATACCCCCCTCCTCTATCGCCTCCCCTTCACAAATGCCCCCGGGCCAGGTTTTTGTACGCCCTCTTGCCTCTGCTCTGATCACACTTGTCTTCAAAGGCTGCGGACCCTCTCGCTGCTCGCTGGAATCTGTGCAGATCATGATGCAGTAAAAACCTAATGTTGAAAGAGTCAAGTGGGCACAAGAAAATGAGGGCCAAGCAGAGATTGGAAAAATCTGTGATGGGTGTGTGTGGGGGTGTGCGAGCAGAAATATCCCCGAGGAGACCAACAGCAGAGGAAAGTTCATTTGGAGTGAAGACGCCCCTCTCCATCCCTCCTCCACCTTCTCTCCAGCTCTCACCATGCATATAAAATGCATGACTCGCTCTGAAGAAGAATTTTAAATCAGGTCCTGGACTTTCAAAAGCGAGTCCGGTGTGGGTGTGGATGGTGAATGTCTGGGTATAGAAAGTGAAAAAGATGGGCAGTGAAGAGGAGGAAGATGTGGAGGTTGCAGAGAACCTGCCCCCCTCCACACCCCTCCCATCCCTGCCTCTTCTGCTTTAGGGCTACAAGGTGTGAAGGAGGCTTTCCCAGAGCTCAATATCACAGGGGAGATTGGGAGATCAAAGCAGATTGTCAGGAGGAAGCCTGGTCCAGTTTTACCCCTCATTTGGTAGTCCATCAGATCCTTGCTCCCTCCTCACTTAAAGGCCAAATTAACAGCTTTAAAAACTTCCTGTGCAAATTTCTTTAAATAGGTTTAAGACGCGCCAACACACAACTTGAAAATCGTTAAAATGATACTGAAATGTAAATACTGAAAGCGAAAGATGCCTCCCTACACCAAGATAGGATCAGCTACAGAGGCAAGTTTAGCTGCTGAAGGTGTGTGCTACAGTGTCACCTTGTGGCTGCTGCTACACACACGTGCGCACACGCCCACACAAGCTTGCATTTTTTTTATGTTATGACTTTGTATTGACTTCCATAAATTTTAGTAACTGCTTTTATGTCCAACCATAATCAGTGTATTTCTAACCTTGTTAGATGAATTGCTGTCACTCGCATGCTGACTGTGACTCGCATGTTGTCTAACATTGACTAAATTTAGTCAGTTTATCATTTTAGCTAAAACTTTATCCCTCACGCCATCACTCTAATGTGGTCCAAGTAAATTAATTAATGTAATATGCAAATAGCAATGTATCAGCTAATAGTAAATGAAAATCTGCTAAAATGCTAACATAAGCAAGAGGGCTACCACTAGGATTTAAGATCAGGGTTACATTTACCCTAGTGTCTGGTACAGTCTTCCTTTGTACCAGAGATCCCTGCCTTTTCCTTATGAAACACCAATTTATATCTTTAAAGGTGCAATAACATTACAATTTTACTTGTAAATCTAAAGTATTGCCTCACATATACAAGAACAATCGGTTCTGTTAGATCACAAACAGAAAATAGAATTCATGTGAAGCCTTTTTTTTTTTGCAGCATTTTGAATGAGTTTCAACTTCATACAAACTAAATTTATCTGTTCAGCTTCTTTTTTTCCCATAAGTTACAAACCCTTTTATTCTTTTAAAATACATGATGGGCTAAATTATTTGGTTTAAATTCTGATACTAGTCTATGATGGTTGTTTCTTTTAGACTCACATATTCTATCACTTCTTTTTGAAGTCTATCCTGATGCAAACACTTGCATTATTTGCATTAGGATAGAGTAAATTATGACAAAAACTTCATAAATGTTTAATTTATTTTTATTCAGCACATACAGTCAGCTTGGCACTGTTAAAAGCATAGTCTAAACATACACCAATGTGAAATGAACCCAGAAGACTAGAAAAAAAAAAAGTGTTTTTCTTATCTGGGTTGGTAAAAACCCAGATGACAAATAACAAGTCAGTCAACTATTGCAAAACAGCATAAAATACCAAACTTTTAGTTCCTGCTCAATTTACCTTGAACAGAACATATTGATATTCCTTACCAGGGTAAAACTGTGCATCCAGAGCTTATTTTATCATGCAATCTTTTCAGAGCATAAACTACAGATAACAGTCTGTGTTTAAAACAAGGATGGAAGAAAAACAAACGGAAAAATCTGAAAGTTCAACAGTATTCATCTCTCACCGGAGAATTACTCTTTGGCTTGGCAGATTAAACACATGTCCATCAAAACAGCAGGAACATGGTGAAGAACTTCAGAAACTGTAATGCAAAAATACAGATAAACAAGTTAAGGACTTAAATGTGTCAGCATTGTTTTGACAAATACATTTTAAATTGAAAACAATCAAATGCCGTTGAGTAAGTTGGAAGAAGTGGGAATTAGGGTTGGTATTAGAGTGGAATCCCCCGTAGGGTTCTGGATCCCGTGTTAAACCGAACCCCCAACCCTAAGGTTTGGACTTCTCCAAACCAATATGAAAAAGCTGAAATAAACAGAAGCAGTTCAAAGACATGTCTAATTAGTGTCTAGTAGTTAGTATTATCTAAACCAGTTTCTCAATTCCCATCCACAGGTTTCACTGCCCTGCTTATTTTAGATGTATCCATGTTCCAGAACACCTGACTGACAGCCACTCTGGTGTACGCCACCTGACACCTCGAAACCTTATATTTCATGCAACTGTCAGAATTCTATAAAATATTTGTACAAAAAAAAGATACAATTTAACTTGTTGAATTGAGATAAAATATTGACTGTTTAACAGCCCCAGTCCCGCAGCATAATAGCCGCCAGTCCTTGGTTTAATCTGGAGGACTGAGAGCTCAACGGCTTACGTTTTGGTAAAGACTTCTCTGCTGTCTGCAGCTAGCGAAGTGTCGGCTCTCTGAGAGAGACAAGGATCCTGATCTCACATGATAATCGGCAGGAGAGAGATGACTGGGGGGGAAAGTCTGTGTAGGGTGTCTGCCAGCTCCAGCTCCCTGGCATCAACACCTAAACCGTGTTCAAGCTGTGAAAAGAGAAAACTCTGATAACACACAGCGTGACATGTCTTCATTAGTTTTTGGAGGCTGGTTAAATGTTTCTCAACATAAAAAGCTTAAGTTATTGATTTGGCTACTTATTGGTGCAGATGACTGTACGTAAAAATATATACAAAATAATTTAAAGTCAGGTTTGGTTAAAATGTATGCCTAAAAATAAAGTGCATTGAAAACTACAGAGTACTGTTCAAATTCTTTTCAATTTCATTTCAAAGAAAAAGATTGTACTTTTTAGGGATGGAAGTTTGTACGCATTTGATGTTAATTTTATTTTTCCTTCTATAGAACCTCTATAATACTTACAGTCTGAATGCAGGAGACAGACACCAGTCCACCACCGCAACACTATAAGGTTAAGCATAGATAAAATACATAGACTGATATCGTCCAAAAGACCTTGCGATGCTACCAAGGATTTCAAATTTCTGCTCCCAGTAACGAAATACAGAAATCAGTAATGCAGCAAAATGACTGAGCTTTAGAGTACATTCAGTGTCTGTTTATTTTTCTGCAGCCAGAAAAATAGAAAAAGTAAAACAAAGAACATTCATTCTGCTGAAGTGTAGTTTGTCATGCTTTGCACATTTACAGTACATGTTGATTCAATACAAAGTTTCTCTGAATTAGACATATTGCCACAATATATTTACAAAAATAACATTAAAACTGAAGTATCTTTAGACTTGTTAACACATTCATAAAAATAAAGCTTTCTATGACATGGTTTCTGAGAACATTCTCATTTACAGAAGATGGAGATGAGTCCTGTTAAAATCCAGATGAGACACACAAGCAGCTCCACATGTCTGTGTGGGGCCTCCAAACAACTGGGGATACACTGTAAAAACGTCTTTAAGCCCCTACAAATAAATTTTCCATCTTATATTTCCATTACAAAAAAAAAATAAGAGCACTCTGAAGTCATGCTGCCAGCGAGAAACCAAACCAATGCTCCAAAAATGTTATGCTTCCTCTTCTTGTCTGATCTTCCAGAAATCCTTTCATTTGAACAAGTTTTTTAATAACCTAACTAAATGAAAGACGGAAATGTCAGCTGTGTTTTTCTTTATTGCATTACATGCTGGAACTACAGCTTTCATTTGAAACCGTAAACTCAAAAGGACCACAGTGAAGTGGGGTGCGAGGGACGCAAAAAGGCACGAATAATTGGGCATTGAGCGATGTTATGTTGGCGCTGGCCATTATCCTCCTAATGACAGCAGTCGTCCAATCTCTGTGGGTAGAAATATAGCTTTTCAACTGAAACCAGTTGCTTTACAGATACTGAAGTGATGAGAGCTGCATGACTGTAACTAGTTAAAGCCCAGATCCATCAGAACACATCCTCCACTTCCCCATACGGTATTCATTTGCATGTGTTTGCATATACTTTGTAATATATCTTTAATGCATCTGATCAGTGTTTAAACAAACTGGAAGAAAAAAGGAAAACTCATTCCTCAGTGCAAAAACAAAACAAAAAACAAAACAAAAAATCCACTTCACTCAGCTGCATCCATCAGGCCTTTCAGAGCCGCTACGGTCCCGCTGATGGTGACGGTCTCCAGGACTTCCACACCGGCTTCACATGATCAACCTTTAACTGTAAGTTCACTCACTTCCATTACAAAAGCTGATGCACCACAAACTCATTCAGTAAGATTCTCCTCCTTACAGGCATCTGCAAAGATAACAGCAGAGTAAAGTCATTAATCACTGCATCAGGGATCCTTTTGTAAAAAGTTAAAACTTGTTTTCACAAATTAAGAGTTGTGTAGGAATCGTGCAACAGGATGTCAAAACTATTAAGCATTTAAATGTTAGACACACCAGTCAGGCAAGACATTAAAACCACTAGAGTAACATTGTCACAACGGTGGCTGACAGATGTGCTATGGATTAGATTTTACACTTAGTGGACTGACTTCTCTCAGAACATCATCTGGATACTGAAGACATTTTGAAATGTTAAAACTGGAATAAGCTTTTTGTTCCTTGTTGTGTTTTTGGGGAAAGTACTTGTTTGGTCCCTTTGTGTTGTTTGGGCAGCATGTTTCTGCACAGATAAACAGGGTAGGGTTCTGAAAAACTAGACCTTTGTGGAGAGAAGACATGATTGAGTTAAGCGACCCTGAATTTTATCAGCTGGAACTTTATTACCCAGAACACCTTAACCCTCCAACCCCCTGGGTTCGTGTAAATTGGGCCTCGACTACAAGTGTTACTCCTGTGCAGCCAATGTCTTGCTAGAGTGTTGCAGTTTGTGTGTCGCTACATGATAATAAAAATCCTGTGCTTTTCAGCAATAAAACTTCTATAATGTGGGTGAAGTCATTCTAAGCTCTGACTGGTTTATGCATTTCATGAACATTCTGATGGATTTGTAAGGAATTCAAGAGGAATTGAAGCTCAGATCAGGTTAAAAACCTGGACGTCTACAGCCGAGACTTCTGATTCTTTCACATCTGTTACTCTGTGAAACTGCATCACATTATATTTATATTCATTCTGCACATTCCTAAAGGATTATACTTTTATTTATGTGTTTTGGAAGATAAATTTGCTAAAATATTCTAACAAGGCAATGATATTATATTCCTTGGGCTCTACTCCCTCTGGCTGCTGAGACAACCACAGACATCTCATTTGAAATATGTTGAAAAATGCAACCAATCAGAAATGTTACAACCCTCCTTCAAAGAAAACTCCACCCTAAAGCTTCAGGGCAATAAACATTACCACCCTGGGGCTGTTTTCAGCCTACCTAGTTAGTCTTTAACTGCAGCAGATGCAGTGTAAAGACATATTTGGGAAGTGGGCTTTAAAACGAATTCTGAAAACTACCATGGTTCCTAAAAAATATGTTAGAGATTTCCCAAATTTTGCTGGTTCTGGTGTATGGAAACTAAAATCTAAACAACAATGAAAGACTTAATATGTTCTCACTAAACCCAAGATAAGAAAACAATGTTTATAGAGGAGTAAAATTTTAAAAACACAACCATAATAGATGCAAGATATAAATACATTTAAAAGGTAAGCAATAACACTGTACATTAGGTCTGATTACACCAAACCTTTCACTCTTAGTGGAGCCCCAAACACTGCAGTAGGTTGTAAGAACAGTCGATGGATACTGTGTCGAATTTATGAATTAATGAATGCCGCTGTGTACGTTTTCTTCGAAGTGCATCCCACCAACTCTGATCTGTTGGGGGTTTAAGGCCCAGACCCAGAGCTGCCCTGTAGAGCTGGTTAAAACCCAGCTAGCTTGTTATTTTCTACCCAAGCACATCGATACCAAACATGCTTCGCATCAAAGAGCTGTCTGTGATAAACAAAACGCAGCCATGGACAGTATAAGCCAAAACCTCCAGGAGCTGAATTTTAAACACGAGGAATAGTTATTTACCAGGTGAAAAACTAGCAGAGCTCTTTCCTACTGTATGTTTTAGTAAAGTACAGAGAGTTGATTTCTGTGTAAACAAGCACTGGTGCAGAAAGTATAATCCAGCAGGCAAGCAGAAAGTGGACAAACATCATGCCTTCTGCAGGCTATGATCAGCCACGAGGCAAACAGGTGCTATTCCTACCTGGGGCAGGGTTAGAGGAGTGGTGGGTAGGGGAAGCTCAGGGTCCAGGACAATGAGAGAGAGGGGAGGGATTAGAGCTACCAATGCTGAGCATCTATACCTGCTGGGCTGAGCACCAGTGCCTGGAGGATGTCTGAAAGGGAAACGATGCCCTCGATGCTGGAGCGCTCATCAACCACCACCAGCCGATGAACCTGGGACAAACATGAGAGATGCAGCTGAAATCAGTCCTCAGGCTGTTCCTGAGTGGCTAAATGCACAAACAGGTCTCTGTGTCTCACTTCTGCTTTGACTATTCTGTCCACAATGGTGTCCATTGTTTCCACTTTGTGGCACTTAACAACTCCTTCGAAGTACTGCGAGCGATGCTTCAGAGCCTGCGTCACTGTGATGTCCAAGTTATTGTACGTCTTCTCCGCGGCCAAGTTCTGCACGCAGACACAATTACGACGCAAGAACAGAAGCGGGTCAGCATGGGGAACTATGCGCTTCTTCAAAAACAAAATGTGCAAACTTACAATCACATCAAACTTGGAATAAATATCCACAACTTTGCCTGCAAGACAAAAAAAAAAACAAAAACAAAATTAAGGTAAAACATTGAATTGTTAATAACAGAAAGGGATTTTTTTGTAATGGTTCATTGTGATTTTACCCGAGTCATCCACCACAGGCAGAGCAGACACCCGTCTCTCCACGAAGATGTTGAGGGCTTTAATGATAGGCGTGTCTGGGTGGATGAAAGCGATTTCATGGAACGTCCCGATGCCGAGCTCACCTAGAGTCTGCTTCATGAACGCTGGCTTTGGCATTTCACACACCTGGGAATGTGAAAGGCATTGATACATGTTTTATATTATACGGCTAAAGAGAGAGAGAAATAGAGAGGTCTCAGTTTAATGAACAGCTAAGAAGAATTAGCTTAATATTCTAATATGCCAGGGTGAATCTAAAGGCTTTGATCAATTCCCACATTGACCACAAGGGGGAACCAAGCATATGAAAATGAGGAAAAACTTGAATGTTTACATTTCACCTAATTAGACTTTACAGATTATAATCTTGTAAATTCATCTAAACAGAATACAATGACTGAGAAAATTTCTGAACTCACAAACAGTTGGAGGAACTTTAGGATCCTCTTGTGTGTGAGAATATAAAGTGCATTCCCTGTAACAGGGTCGATGACAGGCAGGCGGTGAATTTTATTTTTGATGAGGGTGTACACTGCATCAAACAGACTGCAAAAGCGAAAAACAAAGAAACGTGTCATGAGAGCAACAATCAAGAGGTTCAGAATAAAAACAATGTGTGAAGTTTAACAGGATTTTAGAAAACCTTGCATCCGGTGATATGTTCACAAGAGGTTTAAACGTTGCTTGAAGATAAACCTCTGAGAGGAAAGAATGAGGCAAATACTGGATTATTAAACCCCACAAAGATCAGAAGATTACTACTGTAAGCATGCGTCAACAGTTAGAGATGCTTGCCTCTCCATGTTTCAAGCTTGTGTTCCTCTAACTCATAAATTTGCACCTAAAAAAAAAAAAAAAAAGCAATGTCAGTCTTAGAAAAAAGTAACCAAAAAGTAATATTTAAATATATGCTGATTAAACTCACCATTGGTGACTTATAGTATCTGTGCAGTATGATGATGAAATCTGTGATTGTCAGCATTCCTGCAGTGAAAAGAGATCAAGTCAATAAACACCTCAGAGGAACGCCTGCAGGCATGATGCAGCTGGAAAGAGGGCGTGGTTGGTTAGCACAGCGCTGGTTCCCCTTTTTGCTTTATTCTCACATTGACTTGACATTCATTATTCATCACAGGCAGCAGAGCTCAAACTCAATTCGCAACTGACTCCGGAGAACAGACAAAGATACTTCTTTGACATTTCTACACTCGATATAAATGAGTCATCTCTGTGCTTTAATAGCTTGGGATGGCTTTAATGTTCTCTACTCAATAAGGAGACATGCTCTGCCAGCCATGACTGCTAACACACAGCGCAGCCTCGTTGTTTATTTATGGAAAACCAGAACAGCAATGACATTTTCCGTCCCAGTAAAAGGAAATAATTAAGAGATCACAACGAGGTTTAAATAAAATATAGGCCTAAAGGCATAAAACCATCTTTCCTTTACATTTAAGTACTGCACTCTACCATCTTCATCCAACAAACTAAAAGAGCTAAACACACTGTATTTGTTGACGAGGCATAAACAAAAAGTAGAAATTTTTTTTCTAAATTAATTCAATACCCTAAATCATTTATACACGGTTTAATGCGAGTCTGATGATACTAGGGCTGAAACGATTCCTCGAGTGATTCGGGCACCTCGATTATTAAAATTCCTCGAGGAAAATTTATCTGCCTCAAAGCTTCGTTAAGTTATAATTTATTATTTAATGCACGGTGTCCCGGCCGGTTTATTACTTGCGTTGCACAGCGCTCTCACTTCCGCCTGAATTGTTGACGAAAGCTAAGTGTTAGCAGGATAAGGTCCAGTTTTAAAGTTCGGCCTGGGAGGATTTTATTGATAGATGATAATATCCGGGTTTTTGACGTTTTTCGGGGGACCAATAAGCATCCTTAAAATGACTGGCGCGATGCCTGGAGTACGGTAGTTTTTTATCCTCCCGGAGCTGCTGCCTGGTGGCGGGGAAGAGCGAACAGTGGGGAAGAGCGCTGCAGGTGTATTTATACAGGTGAGCGGATAGATTTAACATTGCAAGCAGATGAACCGGAAAATTTATTTCATATCAACAAATGAGTGGCCGAGCGTATCGTGCTGGTAGATGTTTCTGTGTGTGACGAACAAAGGTGTCAAATCCCGTTGCTAACATGAACACAAAAGCTATAAATGTCTGGGCAAGGTGAGAGTTCATCTATTAAATTGACTGAAGATGAATACATAAACAAAAAGCTGGAGTATAGACATTTTTTATAAGCGTATTTGTGAGCCTGCCTCTTTATTATTAAATTGAATATAATTTCTGATTTTCGTATAACTTTTCTTCATGTTAACTTATAAGTGAGCTATTATTGTTACAGGTTAATTTTCTAAACTACAGAAAAGTTATTGTTAGGGAAGATCAAATGTGAAAAATTGGACTGATGTTGATATGTGATAATACTACTGCTGTTATGTTAGATTTACCAATGTTTTACTTTCTTTTTTTTATCCGATTACTCGATAATCGGTAAGATTATTCGACTACTAAAATATTTGTTTACGACAGCCCTAGTTGACACATTTCATTGTACTTACCCACAAAGCTTTGCTTCTCTGTGTCCCATAGAGGAGCAGCTCGCACACCGTTAGCCACCAAGGCAAAGAATGCCTTCTTAACCTGCCAAGAAATTATAGAGATTAATTATCTAATATAAACACACTGCCAACCACACATATGTCACATGCTGGTCACTTCATCTCTCTGTCATTTTATTAGTTTCAGGTATGAAAAGAATCTGTTTTCAGGTTGAGCCCAATTGATTTAAAGCCATTTTGTTTAATCTCCTTCCAGCTAGAAGATTTGGTCATGTGACTAAATATAATTTAAAAACAGGAGGTTGTTCAGAATTATTTAGGTTTGTGAGGGATCAAAATTCTTCTTTTCCAAACCAGCCTGGCCCTATTTGAAAAAGAACTTGCTCACTAAAAATTACAGACAATGGCTCTTCCACCCTTAACATCAGCAACTTCAATCAAGTGTTCAGAGTACTAGCACAGAGTCTGTTGTCTCTTTCTGGAGGAATCCTGGTTCAGTTTTCTTTTCAGAATTGCTTTACTTCAGCCATGGTGGAAGATTTTTGAACATATCAAGTCCAGACTTTGATTATGTCACTATAAACCCTTAAGTTGAGCCACTAGAAATGGACTTGCTGGTCTGCAATGAATCATCGCTCTGCTTCACAACTCAAGTACGGTGGAGTCCTACTTGTGTAACGACATTCAGGATTTTCTGCCAATTGCAGAAAAACAAACTAACCAAAGACTTATCTACTCATTCTGTTATTAAAGTAAAAAGAGCAACTGTTCAATTTAATAAACGTTCAATGTAAAAATGTGAGTGAATCATGACAAAATTAATCATAAAAACAAACAAATTAAATGGCAAAAATAAATACGGTAGTCAAAAACTTGGGACTGAAACATAGTTCTTGGTCTTGTGGACACAAGAATTGCGTTTTTTATGTCTTTGGGTTGAACTTCCAACACCTTCAGATAGGCAATCTCAACTCTCAGCGGTTAAAGATTGACAAGTCAACGAGGTCCTACTCTCCTTGGATTACTGTTTAACAGCTTCATGGCAATACGGCGAAACATTTAACAGAAATTGCTCTAAGGTAAACACCCTGCATTTTGTTGTACATTAACTAAACCTGGAAGTCTGTTTTTATTCCCAAGACGAAAACTTCAAAGCAACGGAAACAAAGCTGGTATATATGGGGTTTAGAGGACGAGTTTCAAATCGGGAGAAAAATATACTAACTTGAAGCGCTGTGTCAAACACGACCAGCTTGGAGCTTGTGGGGACGATGTCGTAGCACTTGTGGGATTTCATAAAGCGCATGTAAATATCACTCTCGGGTTCAGCAGCTGAAAGAAAAATACTTTGTTAGGAAGGTAAAATCTCCTGAGGAATGCGTAATGACAGCTTGGAAACAACACAGGCGCACACACACCCACACACAAAACAGCCTAAACAGCCATTACGAGCAAACGGACCACTTACAGCCACTTCCCTGCTCCAGCTTACGGATAATTACCCACTGCTTTAAATGTCAACAACAAACAAACAGTGGAAAATCTTGGGAAGAAAAAGTCCTTGTGGGGGGTCTCAATGTCTTAACAGTGAGAGCAAGCAACATTAAAATTGTTTTTCAATATTTTATGATCTTACATAAAGCTACTAAAGTGAATAAATGACAGAAGTTAACATTTTTTTAATGAAGGTTTTTCCACTTTATGAGAATGTAAGGCATTTTGTCAGTTAAGACTTTTCTATTTCATGAAAAAATGTTTAATGTAAGCAGTCTTATAATATACTCCCTTATTTTTGTTACTTCAGTTCACTATACATTCTTTTTACCTCCTTTTCCTTGTATTTTACAGTGCTTAAGTTCTATCTTAAAAATGGTACTAGTCATGGTTTTTCTGTAACAACAAACCTGTAGATATAACTCGATGGTCGCATGTATAATGTTTTACAGCTGGGTTTCTCCTTGTTTTGCTACTTTTGTTGTATGTCAGGTTAAATATATCACTTGAAAAATAAGCTTACACACACCTGGGCCTATTGTGACATAATAAGGCATATATCATCTGATTAGTGTCATTTTTATTATGTCCATTAACATTTTTCTTGTTTTTATATCAAACTCTTCATTCTTAAGAGATCACTTGTATTCTGCATGGCTGCAGCTAAAGGCTTTAGCCATATGATGTGAGAATCCTGCATGGATGCTGGGAAAATCTAACATTGCCAGGGAAGAACAGGTGAGACAGAAATGGCCAGGCTTGATGCAGAACTGCTGCATCCACTGCTACCTCTGCTGAAAATAACCAATTAATAACCGACCCAAGCCTGACTTAGTTAGGACAGGCTTGAGTTAGGTTGATTGTGCTTAATCTCTCCTTAAGTACATTTATATTCAATAAACGAGTCTTATCGTTATCAACAAAACGATAAGACTTATTTTGTTGATTTAAAAGCACCCTTTGGAAATCTTTCACCAGGCATTAAACTTTTTTTTTTAATTATTATTATTTTCTAAGGATACATTTCTGTATTAAAATGTTTTCTTTTATTGTTCTGATGTAATAATCTAATTCAAAAGGTCATGTTTTCATCAAATGTGGTCAGAAAGCCATAATTAGATGACTTTACAGAAATAAAGACTTTCAAACATTTGGTGTTTAATTCATCTATATAAAAGTGTTTCACTTAGTGATAAAGATCCTGATAAAAAAAAGACTTTTCAATAGTATTCTAATTTAATGAATGTGTCTGAAATTTGTGTAAGCTAAATAATTGTTCAAACTGCATGCATTGCCCCCGTCCTGTCAAATCTAACCCACCAACCCATGACTCATACTTGCAAGGGTTAACACCTTGCAACTCAAATGTTTCAGAACCTATGTGGAAATAAGTCCAGTCATTCATCCAGTGTTTACCAATACCAGCTGATCTTAATGCTGCCTCTTGTGATGTCATTGGCACACATAAGGACGAACTTGGTGTTATTTCCATGTGGGTTTTGTAAAATTTTTTATTTATTTTTTTTACCCAGACGTGTTTATATTGGAAGTCTAAATTTGTACATAAAATAACACTGGTTAGTATCTTTAAAACGCCAACATACAGTGTAAGAGTACATTGTAAACAATTCTGAACAGACGATTTACAATATTATTTGCGTTTCCTTTTTAGCCTGGACCAACACATGAAACTGGAAACAACTGCAGTGCCTGCTAGATCCCAACACTTCCTCACGGCGTTACAGCAAAGATTTACGGCGTTGAAGTGCTGAAGAGTAGCGGAACACTCACCATCATCATCTAGTTCAAGTTTCTCCAGCATACCTTCGAATAAGCCGTAGACCTGTGGGGAGAAAACAGGCAAGAAGTTGGGAGTGAGGAGCGCGGCAGCGGGTCAGGGCACAGCCAAAAAACTTTGCAGTAAATTGGTAGTGAGCAGCAGACTGACGCCGACTCTCCCTCCCTGCAGCTTACAGTAGATCAAACCGACTGAGAAAAAGAAAAAAAGAAGAAAAAAAAAACTCCCAGCAAGAGCAAGACAGCTAAGCGGCGTCTATTGCCTCAAAGATACTCCCAAGTGTGCTAAATACAAGCAGACAACCTGACAACAATATACATCCTCAGCGGCGCATAATATTTTGAGCAAACACACCCCCTCTTGGACAACACGCAGTGGATCGGTCTTGATCTATTTGGTGCAGCGGGGAGCGGGTACGGGGCCGTTACTGTTCACAGAGGCGTGTGTAAATTAAACCCCGAAATACAACAAACCATCTTTAGACGTCGTCCAACGCGTAAAAAGTCAAAGGGAGCTCACCAAATGGAAACGAGCGAAGGACGACGCGGGTGGAAAAAGCAGGAAGCTCCGCGCTCTGACGACACGCCCCCTCCGTGCAGGACAACCTGGATGCCTCACCATATTAGGAAATCCTTCCCGTTGCCTAGCAGCAAGAAGCTGGGGATGCCTCATCAAGCGTTCATTACTTGAAACGAAAACGACCTAGATCTACGAAACATCTTCCCGATAGCATAACTGTGACATCATGCAACACAAAGTGGGTTAATTAGATCTCTTCCAGGTCCCAGCTGGACATATGCTGCGTCATGCTGCGACATTAGCATACGCAAAGTCTGCTTGTTAATGCACGTTTTTCCGCCCTATGTGCTGCCAAGCACTTTCACAACAACCCTCTGCAGCAGGGGGGGAGCTTCCACACCTGCTTTGGGATGCTCCACAGTCTCCCCAACGGTGCTCTGTAATGATGACACAGCACTTCTCCAGCCAAAATCTCCCCCTGCACTCTCATAAATCTGATCCCGTTGCACCACGCCAGGCATGTGGCCTGCTTTGTACTACAGCGAGCCTCTAGGAGGCACACACCCATTCAACAAATTGCACTTAACATTGAAAATGGTGAAAGGTGAATTATAACATAACATTATGATTTTTTTGAGGTGGCAGAGAGGAACCACAAGTCTTCAGGCGTTGATAGTTAAATATTGATTCACCTTGGTTGGCTGGAATCCGCCATCACTGCAGGCGGATGGGTTGAGACGGCTTTTTAGAGAATTATTTATTCTAAAGCCACAAGAGTCATCAGTAATTTACCTTTAGCCAAAGGAGATCAGATATGAAATACTGTGTCAGAATCTGATTATACCTTAAAGCTAACTCAGTCTGAGAAGAGAAGAGAGCACATTGTAACTGTTTTAAAGCCTTGGAGGTTCTCACATGTAGTCACACTGCAACATGAAGTTTGGACAACATGCCATCAGTTTTATGACATAGAAAAACCCAAAGTATTCCAATGAATGCAAAATAAAAAATAAAAAAGTCTGGGACGCGTCTGTATTCAGCAACCCTGAGCAGAATCATCTTTTGCAAAAACTAACAACCGCAAAAACTTTTGGGGTATGTTTCTACCAATTCTTTGTGAAATAGATTTAATGCAGAGTATCTCTGCATTAGACTGTACTTTCAGCCAGTCTAACACATTGCTATTGGCTGCATGTCTCAGACTAACTGGTTTTATTGCTGTATTATTCTGAGTTTAACTCTATCCATCTTCCAGTCAACTATAACTTCCTTCCTAGACTCTGCTGAAGAAAGGTATGCCCACAGCATGAAGCTGCCACAACCATATGTCAGCATAGGGCTGATGTGTTCCGGGTGATGTACAGCATTAGTTTTGCTAGCAAAGCCCCTTCTGCCACAGGCATACTGTGTCCCCTTCACAGGAAAAACTGTAAGCAGAACATCTCATGACTGGTTGTCATGCCATGACAAAATGTCACAAGATGTCCTGTTTGTCAACAGATGTCTCTCGCTTGAACTGCTCTCAAGTAACAGAGCTTGAGATTTGCATTGGCGGATTTCACCGCCACCACTGTCCAAATAAACTTTTATGAGTCTGAGGAAAGAACCGCATGAGTCATAGACAGGAAGCATTTAAGACTGCTGTTGTGTATCCAAAAGGGATAACAGTTAGAGTAAACATCCCATGACCCATGCAGGATAATTACTGCATTTATCTCACGCTGCTTTCTCCAAAACTTACAAAAGAGTCCTTGCCATTTGATTTTAGTTTTGGCCTTTGGGTGTCACAGATAATTACAAAATAATTCCGCTTCATAAAACATATGAAAGACGGACTTTGTGAAGTATTAATTTTACTTCACAAAGTCATTAGTCATTAGCATGACTCACATGTTGTGAGGTAGAGATGGGTGGCACAGGACTGGTTGATGGGATCGGGGGCTTGGTGTAGGGAAGGCTGAGGCGCTGTCCTGTGTCCGGGGGCGTGGACAGGGAGCGGGTTCGGGTACTGGGCTCCAGGCGTTCTGGGCTGGGGCCGCTTTGCTGCTGGGTGTCCTGGCTGAACACAGGTTGGCTCAAAGCCTGGGTTGGAGTGGTGGGAGGTGTGGAGAGCCCAGAAGCTGCGGAGAGAGATAAGGTTCACGACAGATAAGTCATCTTATCTTTTCTTTCTTTACATTTGTACCCATTTTTTTCTTTTAAACAAAGCTGGCTGACAATGTAGACAGGCAGTGCAGAGGTGCTGCCATTATGACAAGGAAAGCCATCAATTATCTAAATATTATACCTAAGTAGGACTGCACTGATTTATCGACTAGCTGATTTACCTCAATTTTGGGCTCCACCTGCTTCACTTGCATGTGAAGCTGATATTATCCACCAATCTTATCTATCTCAGCAGAGGTTTTAAATAAACCACTCTCCTCTTCTGCTTTGAGAGAGGTTTGACTGACAGAATGGCCTACCAGGTTATTTCTACACTTTTGCAGTTAACAATAGTCACCCTGCTATTGCTAACTCAGCGATTTCCTTGCTATATTTAGTGACATTTCAGACCAAAAATTTAGGTATCGGCCAGAAAACAGCAATCGGTGCTCCTCTATGCATACGATATTGAAGAAAGACCTAATGAATAAATTCAACCAAAACAGGGAAAATATAAATAAGCAATGCAGTAATAAGATTTCTGTAGTAAACATGATTGGACACAACCCATATCACAAGTCTTACTTAACCTCTGTACCCCTGACATCATGTTCATGTAAACTAGATGTTTAAAAGAAAGGGGCACCTCATTTCTGTGTATGGAATTGTTCCAAATTGCATAAATATCAGAAGACAGTTCAAAGGCAAAGAAGGCTGAATATTGCTCATGGATGAATTAATGCAGCAATGCAGGTGAGCAGCAAGTGGCTCTGCTGAGATGTCACTCAACTTTCTGTAAGTGTAGTAGGAATAGCACTCTGTGAATGGCCATTTTCTTAAGCTATGACCTTTGTGGCTTACCGTCCTCGAGGAAGGTGTCAATATCAGCTGGACATTTGTTCAGGTAGCAGTTTTTCTCGACATAAACCCTTGCAGGCTCAGAATGGACTTGGGTAAAAATGAGTCTATGTTTTATAAATAAAGTTACCCTCACAATCTTCTGCAAAAGCAAGTCATAAAATCTCTGCTTGACCACAAGTTGGCGCTATTGGTGTATTTTCTTTCTCTGCAATATTTGACAAATGGTCTGATTAAGTTTAGTTTTTTTCTTAGAGAACGAATACGTTTGACATAAACTTTAAGTCTGAACAATCTTAATCTCGACTTTGGTCAACCTATATGCTTAAAACAAATATTTTGTTTTTAATAAAACCCTTTTCTTTCCCAAGTTTTTAAAAATTTCCGTTATATACCTTTTTCTCCTGAATCTCCATGTATCCACATCTGATTTTTCATACCTCAATCTAATTCAGCAGAACTCAGACATTGTTAAATAAAAATATTTATGTTTTTTAAATACAGTTTTCATTCAGCTTTGAATGACAGATCTGGGTCAATATTAACTTTCTATTTTAAAACACTACTAATTTTATCAATACTAAAATTCTTTTCGGTTTGGAAAATAACGTTGCGCTACAACTATAATTGTCTGAATGATTTTAGCAGAAATAAAATGTTTATAATGTGCATTAGCTAACTGATTACCTGCAATGTTTTTCTTTAAGGCATCAACACTACAATGTTCTAGCAGCTGTTGAAACCTGCATCCTCCTGACTGTTTTCACTAAAAATCTGCTTTAGGGAGTTCAAAGCTCAGGTCATAAACAAATACAAGTGAGAGCTGTAAAAAAGAAAGCGATCAATAATGGGTTAACTGAGCATAAATCACTACATTGGGAGATGCCACCTCCTGTTGCTGAGAGAGCGACTTTAAATTCCCATGTAACGGTCAGCTGTCTGTGACGCAGCGGATTCGTCAGATTGGGGACGTTTATCACACGACAGCATGCATGCTCTTTCACGTCAGGTCTGGCAAGCTTGCATGGGGCGACATGCGACCCTCATGTTGCTACGGGTGATCCCCCGTGACATATTTCTGAGACCGGACAATAAGCTACGATGTGGGCTACATGGTTCACATTACAATCTCTTAGCCCTGAATTTTGAAGGAAATTCAAAATTCTTGTAATGAGAAAAGCTGAAGAAGGGGAGTTTAGTTGTTTGTTTTTTTTATAAATTATGACCGATATAAACGCTTTAAACACTTGGATATTGGTGAGTTCAGGCAACATCTCAAGTTTCTGTACTGCAAAAGAGTAGTAAAATACTATTTAGACACAAACTTAGAAATAATAATATTAAGTTGTGAAACATTTTAGTCAAAGCAGACCCTGATTATTTTCCCCTTTAACACTATCTCTTGACATTTAGTTGGCGCTCAGCAGGCCTCTTTGGTGTGCCCAGCTTCCGCTGTGCAGCCGTCTTTTTTTAGCCTCGCTGCTGAGGCACATTCCACAGGAGCAGATAACAGCAGGCCTGTGAGCCCTCTCATCTGTCTGGGTAATAGAGGACAGTTAGGCACCAGCCGGGAAATGGGACATGGATGCATTGCTGCAAAGAATTCATCCTGATCCAAAGCAAATAAACATCTAATTTAACTGTCAAGTTATCAAAGAGGAGATCAATTCTGACACAACTGTATAGAAAAACAAAAGAAGACCCGACAATTTTTAAGGTTGAAAAATAATTTTTTTTAAATCAGACCAAGGTGTTATGCTTTAATGGTGGCTGTTAATTAAAACTAACAGCAAGGTATACCTAATACAGATGACCACATTATTTCAGCTTCTCAAACAAATGGAAAGTTGATTATTTTAATGAGGGAAAAAAACATTTGGATGCTTAGTCGGACTAGAAAAAAATCGTAAAACGAGATTATAATCATTCTGGTAGCAATTTACTGTTCTGCCACAATTACTTTCCCAATGAAGCAAATTAAATAGAAAAAATTCTCAAATCATTTTCTTACAAAATAATATTCCTGAGCTATTTTGACAATAAACAGCACAAAAATTGCAATCGAAAAAGGAAATTATCTCTGAACAAAACTATTAGTGAATGTTATTGCCTTACAAGTCTTTAGCAGCTCCAATTTAAATCACAAAATCTAACTTGGTTGCAGTTTTGCATTGGTCTGTACCCAGGCTGTATTAACACGTTTTAAAGCAACGATGTGTTAGTGTAACACCAATAAAAGTGGATCCTCTCAGCCTTTGAACAGTCTTGACTCTTAGAGCAATATGAAACTTACCATCTGAATTCAGTGCAGTACTGAGGCAACTAAAGCTTCAGTCACTTATTTGTCACTCAGTGAGCAAACTTCTGCAGCCATGCTGCACTGCGAATCTCAGCCGTCCAAGGAGGACAACATTTCTATGCACTAGTTAAAACTGGGGCAAAGACAGTAGGGCCTCCTGTGGCTCATTTACTAATAATTTATCGTCATATGTCAGCTACAGTAAATCACTTCCCCTTATTAGAATGAACATATATATAAAAACAGTATCATAATGAGATTTTTAATAATTACTTAAAAAGCCAAAACAGTATTACTAAGAAGTACCAAGACGCTTTCTGAAAGGCCACAATTAATTTTCACATGCAGAAGATGAAATCCCAAAGGATGCTGTCTAACAACAGGAGGAATGTGGGTTCTGATTCTGCAGTGCCAAGGCTCTGGATCAAAGGACTGAAGTGGTGTTGAGTCAAGAAGACAATACTTCTTGTCTTCTTTATAGAGATTCATTACACAGAGTACAAAATTTAAAGGTTTTATTTTTTGCAATTTTAATGATTATGGCTCACAGGTAAAGAAAACCCAAAATTCAGAATCTCAAAAAACCAGAACATCACATTACACCAATCAGAAATGGATGCTTTAAGCACAAATGTCAGGCTTCTGAAATGTACATTTCTAAATGTATATTTCTAATAACTCAATGCTTTATTGCCCCTCATCTTGCAAAAATTACTACATCAATGCAACATGGCATAGAGAAAATCAGCCTGTGGGACTGCAAAGGTGTAGTGAAAGCCCAGATTGCTTTGATAGGTGCCTTCAGGTCATCTGTTTTACTGGCTCTCCTGCCTCTCATCTTCCTAATGATAACAGCCTATAAATCTTCTATGGGTCTCAGATTAGAAGAGTTTAGCTGGCCAATCAAGAACAGGAACACACCGGCCATTGAACCAGCTTCTGGTACCTTCGGCAGTGTGGACAGGTGTCAACTCTTGCTGGAAAATAAAATTAGCAACTACTTATGGCTTGTCATCAGATGAAACCGTAAAGTTCTCTAGAATTTCCTAGTAGACAGCTGCATTGACTGCAGACGTAATTAAGTAATCCATGAAAAACCCTCGTAAAGTTCAATGCTGAATATTTACGGTGTCAAAATTTATGATGTCACTTTATGAAATTTGTAGCGTGATAAAAATGTGAATTTTTGCAGATTTATTGCTTTGACCATATCTTATAAAGACAACGTTGATCATGACATTGGATTGAGGTGAAAAAAAATCTTTTATTTCACAGATAACATTTCTGTGTTTGTTTAATCACACAGTGTGTATGACATTGTAGCCACTGTGATAAATGTTTAATTAGATGTATGTCAAGATTTCTAAAAGTGAATTATCTGTTAATTTAGAGTACAGTAAGCGTTTGAAATAAGCGCATTCTTTGGTTCTGTTTCTTAGAAATTCTGTGCATCCCTAACACCTTGAATTAGACTTCTGCTTTCTGCCAGAAAGATACTATTATCTTGTGACTTGGAAGTGTTTCTTCTCTGAAAAGTACACAGGATTTGCAAAAATAGCCTGGATTTTGGCCTTGACTGAGTAATAGTTACATGAAAACACATTCATGAAACTCCACAGTAATCATTGTCTGATGACATCCTGATGAAGTGACTTCTACATAATGGCATTGACAGTGAAACACCAGAAAACAGCCTCAACAAAACAAATTTATCAAGCCTCACTGGCCTGGTTGCAATATATTTCTCAAAAAAAAAGTTCCAGCAAAGTCTATTATGCTTTGTTCCTCTTCTCTTGAAGGCCTTTGTTTTCCTTTGTCTAATTTTGCTTTGGAGCAATTTAAGGTGGAAAATTATCGCCTTGAGAGATAAACCTACTCTGTTTCCCCACAACGAACAGCTGTGAAGAGAGTCCTCTGTCAGCAGTGCTGGAAAAAAGAGGATGGTGAGAACCACTTGTAAAGACTAGACTGTTCTGTGTTTATTCTTTAAATAAATATTAATCTGAAAGGATTCTAAGAAATCTCCTCCCTTTCCTTTGTAATTGCAGTTCAAAATCCCTGGAAATGTCAAAAAAAAAACCTCTTCAAACAAATTAACTTCATAAAAGAAAAACTTTATTCAAAAGCTATGAGAGTTATTTGAGACTGGTTGATATAGGAAATATTCTATGGGAGGTGATATTTCCCACATATATTTAAATTAAAAAAAACAAACTGGGAGACCCTATTAACTATTCTGTTTTTTACTTCTTTTTTTTTTTTTTTACATATCAATGTCTATTATTTTTGTTTAATCTCTAAAATATGTTAAGACATCCTGTTATAACATCCTCCATGATGGTGGAATGGCTGTACAAAACCAAAATGAGACACTTGGGAACGTTTTCCCTGCTCCTCACTTTCTGCTGTGAGATGTTTCAGGGGTTGTACAGCCCATCTCAAGTAATCCCAGAATATCTGTGGATATCTTGGCTTTGATTCTGCCAATCCAGGACTTTCCATCTCTTAATTCTCAGCCAGAGCTTGGTGGATTAACTAGTACTTGTCTTGAGTCATTGCCATGCTGCAGAAATGGTCACATTTCCCCCCAAAACCCTCTGATACACATTAAGACCTCATGCTGGAATTTATGATGGTGAGCTGACCAGATCTTGTTGCAGTAAAGCATCTCTGAACCATGACATTTCCACCTTGATGATTTACGATAGGAGTTTTTTTCTGGAAAACTGGATTTAGAATCTGCCGAATATCTCTGTTCTGGTGTCCAAGTAATTAAGTTTCAAACTCATCCGTCCATAGAACTTTATTCCAGAAGTCCTGGACTTTGTCAATGTTCTCTCTGGCAAACTTCAGTCTGGGTCTTGTGTTTTTCTCAGACAGCAAAATTTTTCTCCCTCCAGAACTTCCATCAGAGTTTAACTTGCCTAGTCTCTTTCTGGTTGTACAACCAAGCAGGTTAATATCAACAGAGTTGATCATTCCTAATTTCACAATTTTTTAAAATTTTTTAGGAGCCTCATAACCTGGTACAAGTCTAGGATTCTTTTAATCTCAGCATACATTCATGTGCACATGATGTGATATGCCTGTGTGCAATTTTAGCCATTTGAAGCTGAAAATACAGTCACAGCTTCCTATCTTTTGCCAAAACACAGGCTGGAATTTTGTGGTTTGCAATTTATAGAATAAATCAATAGGTCCTGAAGTCAGTTTTTTACTATTATTTATACCACTTCTATTTTCCAAGTATCGCTCAAATTTACATTAAATATCCAAATGTGCAAGAAAAACATGATGCAGGCTGCTTTACCCAAAAACATCCACTTCATCTCGATATAACAGCTTATACTCTATTTTAGTGACATGCTCCACGTGGAGCAGCTATTCTGAACTCCCCTCGGATAACAGGACAGAGAAAAAAAATGACATTGAAGGGACATGAAGTAGAGTAGCTATAAATTACTCTGGTGCTAGAAAACGGATTAATTGATTTCAGTTTGCATCGTTCTATGAAGTCCTACAATGCTAGCTATAACATTTAATCCAAAAAACTACAAAAGGTGCATTTAATAAGAACTCTGCAGCAAAAAAACTGCTGACTGCCTGGACCCTGCACATTGCCATAGCTCCATAAGCTCGTGTCCCAGTACTGTGTTTGCTGATGCAGATGCATGGCAGCACGTGTGAAATTAAAGATTAGCTGCACCAGTGGTGCCTCAACTCTATGTGCTGCTATAATGGTGATCATGAACAGCATTTGTTACCTATACAATCTGCAGCCCTCTTGTCTTTTCTAAATGGCAATAAGATAGAGAAACTGAAGCAGGTTAGAGTGATTACAAGAAGAGGTTGGCTGTTACTTTGTGTGAAAGTTATTTCAGCATTATTCAGATTGACCAACATACAAAAACATGTTACACCTGTGTCAGAAAAAACAAACAAAAGCTGACAACTAAAATGCATAATGCATCCAGACTGAGACAGGCCTATTTTTAATTTTTATTTTAGCAAAGCTAAGATGACAAGCAGTCATTTGCATTCCTCAAAGATAAAAGATAGGAGATTTCACTTTCAAATATTGCAACATTGAGTACAATCTGTGTGCATCTGTTCTTGTTGCGCATAAAAGTAGATTTGCAGATAATGACTCAAAATAGTTTCCATTGAGATATTGATGTTGCTGGTTATTTTGTAGTCTGTAGCTCTCTACTCTGGTCCTTTCAGCTAATACAGTTCTTAGTCCCAATAATCTTGATTAATAAACACAAGATAAAACAGAAACATTAACAGATAATGTTACACGGATAAGGCATTAAATAACAAAGCGGAATTCGTTTGCATCAGTGAGTCCTTAAACCACATTTAAAACATTGTAGCTCACTGCCGACTTGCACTGCAGCAGTTCTACTGATGCCAAATACAGCAGCATGACGGCAGACTTAGTTTAAGCTGAATGACAGTTTATAAAACTTTAACAAATAAACAATCAATGTTGAGAATACTTAATGCAAAATGCATTCTCATGACATGAGAGTCTCACTAGAACAAGAAAAAAAGTGTCTAAGAAAGCTGGAAATCCTATCATAGGTGAGACAAGTGAGGAGTGTGCAACGTTACCGGCCAGACACGAAGCCTCGGACGGATGCCTCCCTTCCAGCCCATCCTGCTCTTTTCGTTTCTTGCTCCTCCTTAGGCTGCCAAACCGCTTCATGGAAAGCAGTGGGTGGTTGGCTCAAGACTCAGTGTGGTCATGACCATCCGCATCACGATGGGAACACACTCTCAAAACTGTCCCAAGTGAAAGTCACTCCATTTACTTTGTTTTTGTTCTGTTTGTTTGATCCTTGAAAATAAATCCAGATTAGTAAAAATGACGATTGATGGAATTAATTAGAGAAACTCTCCAACATATAAGATGCCGTGAATAGCAAATAAGAAGGAGGAAGAAAACGTAAGGGCTGAGCCAGCAGTAGACGGTACGCAGGTCATGAATTCAAAATAAAAGACAAGAATGTGAAAGCTGCAAATTCCAGAGAGCCAGAGTTATGCCTCTCCTTTTCTGTCAGAGGTGCTGGCGCTGTAAATTGTCAGGTGCAGCTGTGGGTGGCATCTCTCTAATATAGCAAGTCGCTCCACTGCTGTAAAAGGAGGCGAGTCCACACATAAATCCCTGCCGATTGGCTGTAGTGGGCCGTCTCCCCACCCTCCCTCTTCCTCACGGAGTAAATTCAGCACAGGAACATCTGCTTCGCTCAGTCATCACGTGAGGTCACTTCGTCAGGCTGCTTCTGGGGGTAAACGCATTCATCTGATCTTGCAGTTTAACACAATGCGGTTGCCCAGCTCGGCGACAGTTGTGCGGTTCGGTGTCTGTAACCTGACCTTTAAGACTGCTGAGACCAGCCCCCCTGTCAGATGACGGCAGCGGGACATCCCATGCTCTGTCAGCTGATCAGAAAGCTGCCGTTCAATACTAGTGCCCTCTCCTACCCTCTACTGATGCCCCCCAACTTTTCATAATAGTTCAAACTGGGCAAGTATAGATTTCAATTAACATGTTATGCAAGGGGTGAAGAGCCTACATGACTTTGGAGCTCAAATTAAATCAATGATTATGTTTTTAGGATTTTATTACACTCCTAGTAAATATAAAAACTATCCAGATATTAAATTCACAAGAAAAGTGATGTTTCATTGTGGGAGAGATTTCTCCTTAGCTAAAAGAAACATAATAATACCTTGTAAGGAGTGGCGTGCAAGAACGAAGAAGGTCAAAGCTACTCAGTCGCTTTATTTACTGACAACAAAAGGCACATTGGCAACAAAAAGGGAGAGAGAAGGGGAAAAAAAAAACTGTACATGGCTGTGAAGGGAGCTCCTGAGAGTCTGGTCACTTCCAGATAAGGCGATGGAAAAGCAACAGCAGCAAGAGGCTGACAATGTCCAGGTGACGGGAAAAATATATTTAGAAACAGACCAGAATGGGGCAACATTCTGGTCAGATTTGAATAGATACAAACATATCAAAGACAATGCTGCTGTCTGCTGAGTGGCATGTGAAAAAGATGCAAACTCTGGAGCTTGAAAAAAAAAAAAAACTTCTGTGGTGTTAAGAGGAGGTGCCATAGCAATCTGGAGAGAGAACTTATGAATGTGACTTTGCTATCAGCACCCCCTTGTGGTGAAAGCAAAGCCTCAACAGAAACTCCCACTTGATTTTCAATGACTTGGAAAAGAATTTCTTGAGCTTTTCCACATTTTGCCTTGTTACAAACACAAGTGACAATCTATTATTGGGATGTTGTAGGGTAGATTGAAACAAAGTAGTAAATAATTATGAGGCAGAAGGGAAAGGAAACATTTTTTAAGTGTGCCAGGGTGTTATATGCTGCCTCACTTTACTCTGCTACCTCTAAATAAATAAAAAGTTCAACCAAATGTAAACAGAAACCATCTACATAGAAATTAGAGTCCCACTTTTTTGATCTCAGAATAAATCCAGCTGTTCTGTGAAGGGCTCAGAACAGGGAAGACAGCAGTCAGTTTAGGAAGAAGGCTGTAGAACCCCAACCTCTGAACGTCACCGTTCTATCCATCATCTGGAAATGGAAAATGTTTGGCAGAGTGTAAAACCTCCCAAAAACACCTGAACTAACCAGTCAAACAAGGAGAGTTTTAGTCAGTGAACCAGGCAGGGGGCCGACGGTAACATGAGGTCCAGGAAAAATTCACAACTCAGACAGGAGAATCTGTTGCTACGACAACTACTACTTACTTTATAAATCTGCCATTTACAAAACAGTAGAAAGAAAAAAGGCCATTATTGTAGAAAAGCCATGAGATGACCAGTTCTGAAGCACATAAGTTAAACACTTAAGCAGGGGACAAAGCTTATGTGAAAGAAGACGATCAGGTCGGATAAAACCATGACTGAACTCTTTAGTCAACAAGCAAAAATGCTGTGTGGTTAAAAAAAATCTAACAAGAAAAATCACCATGAAATAATCTCTTTGGTGAAACTGGGTGATGGCAGCATCATGCTGTGGGGATGGATGTTCTTCTTCAGGAGAGACAGGGAAACTGATTAGAGTTGGTAACATGGATGGAGATCTCAATGCTTTGCAATTCTTGAATGGCCCCGTTAAGGTCCAGACCTAAAAATTCAATTGAGAATTTTTTTTAAATTACCTAAAAATTAGCATCTGTATTTCCTCCTCTCCATTCAATCTGATTGACTTAGGGACATTTTACAGAGATAAGAGACTCAAATTTCAGTCTCTAGCATAGTCTGTAGAGACAAATGGCAAAAGACTTGTTTGTACTGCTACATGCTCACGTTTTGCTTCCATCTCCTGATTGCTTATTTGGTTGTTTTTACTTTTGGCACCTTTGACGGCCAGCTCAAGTGTTTTTAGCTGGGCTGGTGGCGCACCTGAGACTGATGAGTGATGGTGGTGTGTACAAAGCTGCTGCCGCAGCGGAGTTTTTGCAAGAAAATTAATTGAATGTACGGTGCGGGAAGGCTCTGAACGGAAAAGAGAACCTTCACCTCGGGACGGATCCACCCAGAGGGGAGCGTCGGAAGTTTTTGGCCGGGAAGAAGTTTGTTTTCTTTTGGTT
Organism: Brachyrhaphis roseni; assembly: GCA_903066815.1. Taxonomy (NCBI): domain Eukaryota; kingdom Metazoa; phylum Chordata; class Actinopteri; order Cyprinodontiformes; family Poeciliidae; genus Brachyrhaphis; species Brachyrhaphis roseni. The sequence goes on from CAEFZY010030353.1 coordinate 32,473, forward strand.
TTGATTTGTTTTTGGGAAAACCGGCTGGACACTAAAGAATTATAGCACCGGGGAGTTACAAGCCTGCCAAGACCAACCACCGGCAAAATCACGAGTGGTGCATTTTTAGGAAAAGAGAAAAACTACATTTAAAGACAAAAAATATAAACTATTAAATGGAGCGTCTGGTGGACGATGGATCGCGAGGGCTCCCCCTTCTCAAACGGATGTCAGCTGGAGTAGGAACTCTGATCGGACACCTAAGGTAAGCCCCACCACACTGTGTGTTCCGTCAGGTGCCCGTTTTGTTTATTTTTTTTCTGTTTCCTTTGGTCTACTTCAATGCCCACGTATTGTTGCGGCCCTACTCTCCCGTAACCAGTGAAAAAAAAATAAGAACGAATCAGGGTGAGGGTAGCGGGACGTAACAGTACGTCTAACTGCATTAAACATCTGTCCAATTCACTCAGGGAGCAGAGCACAAATACACACCACACTTTTCAGATTTTTAAATCACAAAAATATTTCAATCATGCACATCATGATTACGTACTAGATCCTGTTGGTCTATCACATAAAACTGCAGTGAAATACACTGAAGTTTGTGGCTGTAAACTAACTAAATGTGGAAGAATTTAAGGGGCGTGAATAGTTTTTCAAAGCAATGTAGAGAGACATTTTGAAATGAGCACTCAGTCGGTCTTTGACATTCAGTTTAAATCTCGCTTTCCACTGATCATTTAGAGATTAAGCTGCGTCTCAAAGCAAATCACACTAATAAACCCAAGCTGGTCCCTTTGGAGGAGTGAATCAGCTGCAGTGTGTTCTTGTTGTGTTTACTTATTTATTTATTTTTTGGTTTGTTTTACGATCGATGCCGTTCTCCAGAGGAAGCTGAGCATGATAAGGTTTGGCCCGAGCTGAGATGTTCCACCAGCCTCTGCCAAACTGACCCTCTGCGAGGAAACACAGAAGAATGGGTTCATGTGCGCGCCAAAAAACGCATGACTCATTCGTGTAGCTGTTTGATGAAGCTTCCAGCAGGGCTGTTTCCATGAAGACAAGGCTGTTAACTGTTATGTAACGATAAACCCGCAAATGCATGGAGACACGAAAGCTTGAAGTCTGCCAGTTAGGTCTGTGCTTCATAAAGCAGGGCCTTGTTCCACCTACTTGGTCTCATTTCTCCCTGTTTTTTGATTATGCCCTAATGAGCTGCAGTTGTAGCTGGTGAATGCACTTTGGCAGGCCTCCAAAGGTTCAGATGCCAAACTTCATAAAACAAACTGGCCTTCAAACAGCAAAGACAACCAATTCCTTTTTCCTAGAGAAAAACTGTTGACTACAATAACACGGAAAATCTCTCCACAGGTTATCCGTCATGAGATTGCTTAGCTGCAGAGCACAATAGTGAAAAGAAGTGGTTTTATTCTTATTCTTCTTCGAGGTGGACGTTTCTTCTTTCAAGTCTGCGCTACAATGTCGAGCAGTGCAGAGTAGACATAGGCAGACATGTTCTGTATAACCTCAATCACAAGCAGCACAGGGACCTGGATGTGGTTTTAACCAGTGCAGGAAACCCAAATAATGTGACATAAGTTTCCCCACTTGAGTCGAACTTCCTTTTCACTGCTCTTTCTTCTTCATGAAATCAGTGTTTTTCTTTCAGTTATAAAGAGAAGAATGCGTCATTTCATTACAATTGTGACTTATCCGCTTACCTCTCCTGGTTCTGGAGAAAAGTTTGATACTCGTCGATGTGGAATTGGACCGGAAAATGCCACTGAAGCTGAGGCGATGGGGGGACTTGGGCGAAGTGTTCTGATGGGAGGGATAGGGGAAAATGGTTTTGGGTGACGTTGAAGCGGCCTTTGATGGCACAGGAGCGGAGTGGGGCGTTGAGGGGATGCTGGCCAGAGTCTTTGCAGAAACCCCTTTTGTGGGGCTGGCTGAGCGGATGAGACGTTCCCCCTGAGAGACAATAAAAAAAGAGACAGCTATATTCTCCTGCACTTAAGTGAATGTGTGGTTCATTATGAGTGAGAGGCTCCAGAGATGCTTGGTACAGAAACAGCAAAGTAAAGGACGAAAGTGAAGGAAGCAAGAGTCAGGAAAATATTTATTGTGAAACAAGGTCTGCTGATGGCAGATTTTGAGTCACTTCTTCTTTTTACACAGGCTTTGTTTAGATAGCTACACTGTAACAGCTAATGGTGCCTCATAAAAAGCTGTGTACAAATCTGAGTCCCATGTGAAACCTGTAATAAAGCCCAGATTCTCAGATTGTGGATGCAAATATTACTACTGACATACACAAATGCACAAAGTAACACTGGTCTCTCAGCCCTGTTGTAAAAGGCAAGTAATTAACTAATTGTATTATAAATAGAAACAAGGTTGAAAATTTCCATTCTGATTATAATTTTTTGAAGGACAATTTTGTTTAGAAACAGAGTGTATTTTATTTATGATTTTGGTTGTGTGTGATTTTTATTCCCGTTTTCATTCATGTTTTTGTTGTGTTTTATTTTGGATTTTTAAAATATCTTCCAATTCCAGTGTTAAGGGTTCTTTACAAAATTAATGTTTACTGCTGTTTTTATAAGCTGAACTTGCATTATTATGCCATAATGAATTTCTTACTTGAACCATGTCTCAAAACAACATTATCCTTTACTGCAATAATTACTCGGGCAATTAATAGACCAGAAAACTTGCTATTATGCCAGGCCTAACTATCTATCGTGATCTCATTTAATCTCAGTATAAATCCAACTGTTGTATGAAGACTTCGGAGGTTTGTTAGAGAACATTAGGGAATAAACAGCATCATAAAGAACAAAGAGCACAGTAAACAGGGCAGGGATAAAGTTCTGAAGACATTTACATCAAGACTAGGGGACATAGATTCGAACATCTGAAAGAGAACTGTTCAGTCCAAAAGAGGGGAAAAGTGTAGCATAAATACATTTCTGTCCATCAAAACTAACAGGCTGGGCAAGGAGAACATTAATCAGAAAAGCAGTCAAGAGGCTCATGGTGGCTCTGGAGGAGCTGCACATAACCATTAGTTACTCTGAGAGACAGCTTGTCAACTTAACAACTACTAGTAAATCTGGGTTTTAGTCAATAGTGGCAAAAAGAAGGATACTAGTGAAAGAACCCCCCAGTTAAAACATTATTATTTCAGAGAAACAGAAAACATGTGAAGAGAGATTTTCTGGTTGGATAAGACCAAAATTTAACTTTTTGTCCAAGATGCAAAATGCCGTGTAGCATTTTGAGAATCTAACTCTGCACGTCCCCCACCAAACACACCATTCTCTGGTGAAATATGGTGGTGGCAGCATTATGTTGTGGGGATGAGGTAAATACAGGGAAGCCTTGACAGAAAACGCAGCAAAAGATTTGACACTGTGGTGAAGGTTCACAGTTCAACAAACCAAGAACCTTAAATTTACAGCCAGAGCTACAAAAGAATGGTTTGCATAAGAAATATAAGGCTAGAATGGCCTAGATAAAGACCAGACCTGGATCTATGTTTAAGATACTTTGCAAAGATAAGGGAGCAAAAATTTCAGTCTGAGCAAAGCTGATCTAGACATACCCTGAAGACTTACATCTGTAACTGCATCAAAAGGTGGTTCTAGTGTTGACTTTGGGAGGCTGAATACAAATGCATGCCACACTTTCATAATTGTCATTTGTACAAAAACAACAACAAAAACAACAACATTATTTTCCCATGAACTACTTTGTAAAGGTTGCACATAAAACTTCAATAAAATAAACAGATGTTTGTGCAAAAACTTAAGAAAATAAAAATGATATTAAACTATCTGAACTTCTAATAAACCCCATCTTAATAGAGTTTTGTTTATAATTTACCTTTATGCAGTAAAAAGGAGTTCAGTTTCTGGCTATTTTGAGAAACTATGTTTGGTAACGCTGGTTTGCAGTGTACTTGAGACTTTCCATTCAGCACAAAAAACATAATTATGTCCATCTTTATTGTAGTGCTGTCTGATGACCAGAGGGTAAAAAAATAGAGGCTTAGGGGTTTGTTGGTATTTGCAGAACACTGAAGCTGTGACATGCTTGTAGTAATAACCCTGAACGATGTACTCATGTTATGTTTTCCAAGAATATTGCCCACTTGTTGGTAAAATAAGATAGACTAATGAAAGATTTGCAGCACCTGCAAGGCTGACTTTTGTCATTTCACTTTATACACATAAACATATTTTCTTTCATGCTAATGTTATCTCTCTTGAAGCTGAGGGCAGACAGAATAAGCTAAGATCTACTCTCTAATCTGTAAACAGCCTCTGCTTGTCTTGGAGCAACCAGACATAACATCCAAGTAAAGCCCTTCTTTAAGCTGCCTCCTGTAGATATGACTTGGAAATAACCATGGAAAATACTGGAATCAGGACAAACTGGCAACAAGATGAAAGTGATGGCACATTTACGCTTATCAGGTACCGATAATCACATTGCATTCATCTGATCAGGCTTAGAACTAATCAAAGTGATGTCCTTCACTTTATTAAAGGAGCACTAAAAGATGGCCATCTTGAAGTTCTCTCAGTGAAGACTCCATCTTGTTTATTTGCAGCCTTTTCGATTTTCTTTATTTTAAATCTGAATAAACTATTTGTGTTTATTGTCTCCAAGTAGAGGTGAAAAGCAGCATGCACATACACAAAGGCTTTTCTTAAAATATGACAACTATTCCATAGAATGCAATGCACTGTGACGTGGGTGTATTGTTGGGAGTTTTTTTTATATTTTTTTACTTTGCCTCTGTTGCACAGAGATTTCTTTTAATTGTGTTAACCTCTTATTGGCATTTTCCTCTGCAGAGCAAGAAATAATAATGCTACTATTAATATCATTAAACTGTTAAATTTTCCTGAGCTTGTACGACTCAGCCTCGGTTTCCTGCTCTAGGCCGACAGGGTTGACACACTCCAGTCGTTGACAGCCGATGTCCTGCAACTTTTAGGTGCATCTTTGGTCAAATTCACCTGAATCAAATAATTAGGTCTTTAGTGGAACTCTGGACAGCTTGACTGCACACTGAGGTGGTAACTCATCCATCTGAGTCAGGGGTGTTGGACTAGGGACACATCTAAAAGTGGCAGGACAAGGGCCCTTTAGGACCGGAGTTTGACACCCTAGTGGGAGGTTCAACTAGTTGTGAAATCAGATATGGTATTCTGTGTACCTAGAATGTATTGAGTGGCTATTTCAGCAACTGTTTCATTTGTATCTCGACTTATTTTTCTCCAACCTTTGAAACCAACAAGGCATTTTCACCAACAAAATTGTATTCTATTTTTTGAGGCTGACTTCCTGTAAACGTCAGAGACTTTTGTTCATAAAAAAGTTCCAGGAAAAATTCAGACAAGCTCATCTGGCACCAACAACTTTGACACATTCAGAATCACTTAATCCCCTTTCTTCCTCATTCTTGTGCTCTGGGGAAACTTTAAGCCATATTCACTACTTCTACATGCTATTGGGCGAATGACTGTTTGGGTAATCAAGCTATTAAACTAAATAAAATGGCTGGATAGTTGATATTTAAAAAAAAAAAAAAAACGAAACAGCACTCTAATTCGACAATAGAGATAAACTATATAAACATTACATTTCAGTCTAGCTCTTTTTTTTTTTTTTCCTTCACAAGGTCAATAACACATAAACAGATGGAGGAACTCTTCACTATTGGCTGTATAGAGACCACACCAAAATATGAGAAGTGGAAGCCAGTCGACCAGGAGACAGAGCGCCTCCTCCTCCTACCACTGCCTCCTGCCTGCACTGAATGAACCAACAACAACTCATTTAACCATTTGTTGGCCCTGATACACTGGCACATTAAAATACTCAGAGATCTCAAGCGGGGAAGAGTGTCTTTACTGCAAACAATATGATGCAACATTAATGTTTTGATGCGGTGTGTGGGAAAAAAAAAAAACTACTTTTAAGGAACCTGGTATTATTGCTGTCCTGCAGGAAATAAACATGTAGATGGTTTAAGCATATTTTTTTGACAAAGTAAATTGAAGAAGGAAGGGCAGTTTTGTTATGTTTGTTTGCTTCATGGGCACATTTCAGTCTGACCCAATCATTTGGCAAACTGGAGGAATGAGAGAGCACACACCCATCTTTCCTATTTGCCAACAAGTCTCAATCTCGTATTGTGCAAGAGCTTGTTTAAGCAAGCAAACCAGCTATCAGGGTTCTGCCTTGATAATATTCAGCACTCATCAAATACAAGACAGTACAGAGTTTTATCTGCTGCACAAATATTCTAGATAAAATTACAATATTCATCTTCAGGTAGAGTGAATGGTTATCCTAATGATAAATAGAAGCAGACAGCATGGGGCTGCTTTTCATTTACCAAAAAAAAAAAATCAATGTGCTGTATGCGCTCGAGCTGCGCCTGGACACTGTGGGAGTGATGTTACTGTAAGCCAAAGTGAGTTGGCAGAAAAAGAAGACGACCTAGTGTAATATCTTGCTCTTCCAAATCCACATTAATTTGTTCAAAGCCAAACAAACACATCAAAACAGACGCCATAAATCATCGGCGGGGGAGGGCAAGAAAAGTGCAAGCTTGAGCAAACAAACAGTTGGAGAGTGATTTACAAAGTGTGTCAGAAACAGGATTAAATGTACCTTCTGAAGGCCACTTTTGGTTGAGGCACTGGTCTCCAATTTAGGGGCAGCAAAATCACCAAAGTCCTGCACAAAGTAGAGATTTGTGTGTCAGCTTCCTGAAAATACAGCAGAGTAAATAAAGTGCATGTCTCAGCATGTAACATGATGTGCTCATTGGCAACACAGCCTGTTTTTCTACAGAAAAGATCTAGACCTGAGGGTGGAGTGTTTGCAATCACTGTGGAAACCTTTGCAAAAAAAAAAATGCAAAGGGTTTGGTGTTACTCTCTTTAGCTGAGACATCATGCGGCAAAGAAGCAGCTTTGTTACAAAGTTTTAACTGGCTGGCAATTATAAGTTGTTTTCTTTTATTCCTTGTCCAACTTGAGGGTGGAAAAGTTCACACAGCACTGTGTAATTCCAATACGTTGCATCTGAGTGTCACATTCATAACATTACAACGCACTGGAACGTTTTCCACTTCAGCTCTAGACAAGTGCAAATAGTAAAAAAAATTAATGACAATAACTTCTACTTATCGCCACAGTCTGAGATAGCAACTGTAAAAACTGATAAGCAATATCTGTGCATCAACCTCGGCTAATAAAATTTAAATAAACAAAGTCCGCAGGTATCATTGCTCATAAGCTCTAAAATGGAGAAGAAGATGTATAAAAATAAAAATAAAAAACTTCATATAAAGTAACCTTTAGTGTCCTTGTTTTGGGAACTGTTGTTTTTAATAATCAGAAAATGACATACAAAATAACAAGCGATTATTTTATTTTTGAGGGGGGTGTGGGGCTTGTAGTCAATAGCGATGAAGAGGAATTCAAATTTGTTTTGCATTTGTTTTTAGATTTCAAATAACAACATAAAATCACTAACAAGGGAGAGAAGCATTTCCAGACCACCTGTACACAACTTAAAGGTATACTGTAGTCTTCACCCCGTGACGTCACTGCCCATATATGGCAGAGAAGAGCGTTGTTTTGTTTTGGGTTTTTCTTTTTTTTTTACATAGGGCTCAAATGTTAACTGTCCCTCTGGCAAAATCTGGAAAGCAAGACATTTTTCTCCTCTCCTTTTTATTTTGATGTAGTCCATTTAAAAAAAAAAAAAAAAAAAAAGTGACACATGAAAAGAAAATCTAATTAAATTTGATCTCAAATTAAAATTTCATTTCTAATAATCCATTTTCAAATACAAAAAAAGAAAAAAAAAAAAAAAAGGTTAGTATTTCAAATTAATATATTGTATTTTGAAACGATAATCCTTTCGCCAAATGCTTTGTTTTTGTATTCTGAAGATTGCATTCAAAACACTAAAACAAGCACGGGCAGGTTTTCTCATCATGTTCTGGAAAATTCCATGCATGTTTGGGACGAAGCAAAAACATTAAAAAAAAAAAAAAAAAAAAACCTGCATTTTATTAGCACATGTAAACAATTGAAGCTCCATAGTGGGAGTTGCCTGCAGTGGCATCACAACAAATGCTTGCAGTTGCAGTTCAACCCACAAGTTAGAAATGCTTTAATGAAATCCTCAAGCAATGCAGCAATGTTTCTGCACAAACTGAGGCTGCATTTTACACAGATTAGAAACATATTTAGTGACAGCAAACAAACTGATGAACTTGGAAGACGTTACTCAGAGGCGGAACGCAGCTGAAAAAAAAAAAAAGCGCAACACCTAAAAGTTCGTTTAAAAACTTCATTGAAAGTATATTTTTTAAAATAGCAATAAAAACAAACTGGCTAATACTCCACCGACTTACTGGCATGTTAATCCGGAGACCTTTCTTCTTTTTTGGCATTTTCTTTGAGCTCGCCTTGCTGGACTCCATCAACGTGCTTCCCATTTTCTTCTCGTTGTTTTTAAAAAAGCAAAACGAAAATGTGTGATAAACTTCCAAACTAAGTAACCAACTGGTTGTTTTTCGACAGCCGAGCCTCAGTCAGCCGTGCCTACTTTGATTTCAGCTGCCCCCTCTGCTCTTTACTACGACAACACCGAGCGAGGAGCAGGCTCGTCCACCAGGAAGTAGGCTCGGCTGTGAAAAAGAGGCAGGGCGCACCTCATACGCCACATTGTTTACAGGTGTTCTGGTGAAATGTGTCACCCAGAGGAAATGCGCTCCCTGCTGTGTTTCCGGGCCTGATTCCAAAAGAACACAAGCAGCCTGTCTCTGCCTTTTTAATCAAAGCTGAGGAAGAAATCGTGTTTTTGTAACACTTAGGCTCAGACGCTCATTCACCTGTCGGTGAATCAAAATGGACCATGTCTTTAAAAATGTAAGCAAATTTACTCTTTAATAGAGCAAGACTGTGAATAAGTAGCAGGGTCACTTTGAAGCGCCTTTATTAAAATATGTGTATTTCTTTTAAAAGTGTTTTTATATATCTATTGAGGCAAAACCGAGGGCACACTGCCAGGAAAATTGGTTTTGACGGAAACTAATTTTGACATAACACCGCCCGAGTCTAATGTAATTCCCCTACCAACAGATGTCAGTATGATTCAGCTATTTATTAGATCATGTGGCCATGCAGGAAACATCAAGGCTAGATTTTAAAACAAGTTGATAGAACACATTCACTGCAGAGAGCACAATTAACAAAGATGCAATTAATTTCATTTTATATTTTCCTTTTTATTGCATAACTATGTTTGCTGTTGCTTTTTTAACCTTAGTTGGTTGATTTTCATGTCAAAACCTTGTATTTTCTGTCTTTTTTTATTTTAAATTGCAAACACAAAAGTTCTCTATGGCGTTGATATTTCAGCATGCTTTTAAAATGGAACAAGCGCATAAAACTTTGATACTTGATTAAATTTCCTCTCATGCTGCAGGTTTCCATTCACAGAGGATCACGGACCACCAACATACTTCACTGTAGGCAGTGTGATCTTTTCAGCATGTTCTTTATTTTTCCTCCTACAGACAACATCTGATATACTGACAAAAAAGCTTCAGTATTGATTCATTGCGCTGCAAAAACGAATCCCCAAGATCTCTCTGGCTTATTTATATGGCTGTGAGCAAAGAGAAGCTGAATTTTCTTGTGCTTTTGGTCAGTAATGATGCATTTCTGGAGTTTCTGGAGTTCACACTGAAGTATGGAGCTCTTCAGTGTTTAATACGTACGCTTACTCAGCCTCTGAGGTTTCATAAGAATGTGAAACCTCAGAGGCTGATGCCGGTCTTTTGCAGAAGAGTCAATGGTTTGATATCCAATTCTTGAAAAACTCAGGGTCTGTGTTCCTTTGTCTAGTCTCTAAACATTTTAGACAATATCCCAGACTTTCTAACATCAACAATCCTGGTTTTTAAGGTGTTCAATGTCAAGCAAACCTATTTCAACTCAGACAAATTTTCTTCTCTGGGTTGAATATATGTAGTCGAGGAATAATCAACAGAATTTAGCGTTGAATTCTTATGAAAATTCTTGCGTTATTAATCTCAATCACTCAAGCCTTGTTTTTGAGATTTAAGAAAACAATTTCAAATTATTTAAATTCTAATGTGGTATGAAAAAGATTTTTGATTCACTTACAATTCATCTGTAAGTGAATAAACTTACAGATGAATCATCTGGAGAACGTTATGAACAATAGACAGGTCCTAAAATGAGCCCTCTAAAAACAGATACACAACTTGTAACATGTAAAATAGTTTATTTTTGTAAATGTTTCTAAATTCAATTCCACAAAATCCAAACCTTGTACTCTGTACACTTCAAAAGGCATTTTCAAAAATAAACAACAAAAAGAAGAAAAAAAAAAATTCTTGACTACTTTACACGACCAAGAAAATGTAGCACAAACACACTGGCAGGATAATGTAATATCATACAAGAGAAGAAAAATATCCAAGAAACAATTTTGTTACAACCATTCATTGAGAAAATATATACAATTGAGTTTTCAGAAAGTTAAAAAAATACATGCCATATACATTACAAGTTCTAAGACTGTCTGCAAAATTTTACAGTCGACTTGAAATTGTGCACGCAAAAACTCGTCTGTTTCTAAGCATGTGACTTGTGAAGTGTCAGTATAAGAAATATTTTTGATTAAGCAGAACTCCGTTTCTGTCCAAGAAAAGGTAGAACGACCGTTGGTTCCACATACAATTCTCTCTGTCGCACACTGGTTCATCTACGTTACATGATTAGATGTTTGCATCCCCCCCGAAAAAGTAAAGTAAAAACACTTTGCTGCTCGTTTAAGATAAAAAGTTAAAAAGCAGTTGTTTTTTTTTGGGTTGTAACTCCTAATTCACAGTTCTTTAAAATCAGACCTGATTAACAGCAAACAGATCACAATGATCCTTTTCTTTTTCTCGATTCTGTAACTGATAACTCGTTAGTCAACAAAAATATTTCTTTCGAGTGGTCAAAGTATGTGTAAGTCACAAAAAACACTACGCTACAATACCTTACTTTTAATACAACAAAAATACTTTGTGAATTATTGTGGTTATTTTACAAATTCTGTACAGAATAATCATAATATATACTCTCAAACTGAAATAACATCCATCTTAAATAAATTTCAATGACAAATAAAAACAAACAGAAAAAAGAAACGATTTTAAAAACACCCAAACATCAAGAAGGTTAAGGTAGTATTTGGTCGGTTATTCCTATAGTTTTCTTTATATACATTTGTACAAAAGTAACAGCATGTCATCTTCAATCTTCAAAAACAATAGCCTTCTTTAACTCAATCTCATCATTTTGAGAATAAAATTCACTCACTCAGTAATAAATACAAAACCTCTCAAATTCCACACAAATCACATGACGGAGACCTATGATACAACTGACTCATGGAATCAAGTATTTAAAAGTTTTTCTGTGTGTATGTTTTTGTTTCTTTTCTTTTTTTTTTTTAGTGCAAGTTAATATTCCCTTCACGGTATTCATTGCTGTACATTCCTCAATCAGTGATGTCTACATTTAGTCTAACGGCATACATTATTATATAACAAAAAAGGGCCTGCCCTTAGTTAGCAGTAAGGCCGCACCCTGCACAGTGCTTTCTCATTCGCTGGTGGATTCTGCACCCCCATGTACACCACAAATATACGAGCAGATACATACAGACAGATGGAGGCCTTGTGAACGACAAAAGCCTCTTTTACATATGGCACAAGTCACATCCTGCTACCGTGTTGGATTTCTCCTCCTCCAGACAAGTTTTTTCCCCCCCTCTCATGATCCTCATGATCTAGCCTTCAACCCTTCTGTTGATTTTTTATAAATTTTTTTATTTTGTTATATCGACTGCAGCGTGGAGCTTTTCTTTTCCTTCTGTGCAGAGATCATGACACTCACTCGCTCAAGCAAGGAATGGTTTCGATGTTTAGCTCAGTTAATCCACTTCCTGCACTCAGGAGCTCGGCAATGGCAAGCAATCTTGTGCTGGCCTTCGATGGCGTCGAACTGATAGTCAAAACACAGCTGAAAAACAAGGTCGGGAAATTTGTTACTGAGCTCTAACACTGTATTCGTGCAGCAGCTTTTGGATACTCACCTCTTCTCCTTTTTCAACTCTGCGAATACAGCTGATGATGATTTTGTAGCCTCTCTCGAATGTAACCACCTCAGCGACACAGTTAGGGGCGCAAGAATGGTTGATGTATCTAAGGAACAATACAAAAAAATCTGTTTTTACACATGGTTCCTAAAGCATCTTCACATAAGAACTCCACACTTCTCCAACCTTTCAAGCTCCCAGTCCTTTACAAGTATTTGCTAATATTAAAATAAAAACTCCACAAATGGAAGATCATTTTACACTGGGTAGGCTTTAAATATGAAATTAGAACAGGAGGAGGGCAGTGGAGTAGAGTAAGGTCTGCAAATACAAATGTTTTTCCATTCTTGTCTGTACTTAAGACCTGGAAAATACTGACTTTTTTATTTGAACCTTAATGGAGAGCTTTTATACGGAATACAATTGAAACCACCTGTTTTCAGTGCGTGGCTGTAGGAACATTAGCTTGTGTTACAAGCAAGAAGAGATCACCACTTCCAGCAGTACGCAGCACATATTAGCCAACAGAGATGTATTTAAAGATGTTCTAACCTCATATAAAGTTTAATGTTACACTCATGAGATAAATCAGCACGATTTGTAGTGGCAATTAATTCAAGCTATGCTTTACAGAGGAAGCAAACAAAGAATGACCTATAAACTGTCTATAATAATGTCATGAAGGATTTGATAAATATGGTGCATGTAAGTTCCTAAAACCCACCGCTTAAACCTGAGCTTTTCCAGCTGCTTTTAGAGCACGAGAGAGAAAATCGCAGCTGAAATTGTAACCCGTGCTCTACACGCAATGATGTGATTATTTCTCAGTGGTCACACTTTGAAACAGAATTCAAATCACTTTAAAGATGGATGAACTTTTAAATATTTATAGATTTCTTATAAATTTAAGGCTATGTTGCACTTCTAAAAAAAAAAAAAAAAAGAAGCATAAATTACACACAGGCTTAAATGAGCGTGTTTACGCTCTCTGTCACCATAGTAAGCCTAAAGTAGAAGGCCACACTTCATGCAAAGAATATTTCCAATAAATGTAGTAATTTTTCTTACTCTATTTTAATGAAGATCTTTGTAAAATACTGATATTAAGTATGACTGAATGGTTTTAATGTTATGTTTGCAAACTGTCTCCCATTCAGGGGTGTTTTCAGGGTTAATTGCTACCACGCCAACCTGATTTGGGTCTGGTTCCAGCAGCTGAAACAACCAGGTTAAAACAACAGCCTAGTAAATTACTTTGTTCACTAGAATAAAGTAACTTACAGCGCCTACTATACAGCTAAAGCCACATTTAGGGAAAACCTTTAGCAACATCAACTTTAACTGTCTCTAATTTTGAAATTGTAATTCAGACACACACACACACACACACACACACAAAAAAAACCAAATGTAAAGTGACTCATCAAAAATCTAATATTAAACAAAAACAAGTATAAAACGAACAGGTTTTTGATTTACAGCTACATCAATATAGTTTGATAAATTTCAGACCTTGCAAGCCCTCCACTTTGAGTGGCATCCACAACATGCTCGCTGTCGATGCGGAACATGAACACTGCTCGGTTCTGTACGAGAATATGAAAATTAACTGTTATTTTCAATTAAAGATTAAGGCAAAATGTGGCTCAATTATGTCATTTTTTTTTCTATACCTGAGATCTGTAAACCTTTGCCTTTCTGATGGCGACCTCATTTCGGAGGACAGTTCCATTGTACTCGATCACCATGGTTTGCTTTTCGATGTCTCTAGCAGCAAACAGCCCCAGGCCCTGTGTAGATATCATGTTAGCATTATGTTACATTATTTCTTTAAGTATTTATTACAATACAAAAAAAAAAGAATATTTAAAAATATATTTAAGATATTTTCTATTTAAAGTAAGATGCATGTAACAACCCAACAGTGCTTTTCAATTCTGGTATTTGAGATCAGAGTTAGCACACCAATGTTGCCTGCTTCACATGCATACAAAAATGTTTGATTGTTTTTTAGCCAAGTATTCCAATAATTGTTCTCCAGCCATCCGTGTTAAATATACACTTATAAGCTAGTAGTGGATTATGTAATTGCCTAAATATACAAAGAAGGGGCCTACAGTAAAACTTGGTCAATGCACTGATTTTTTAAAATTTTTTTTATTTTGTAAAATAAAACTTAAAAATCAATGAAAGTGTCCTTATTCTTTAGAAATTTTACAGTTTGGATACCAGAATAACAAAGTCTATAGATTTAAAACTTTTAACATTCTCTATTGTCTTTTTTTAGTCACTTATCCAGATCTGTAAAATTGTAAAAGCAATTCAAGACGGTGCAGGAAATCTTTAAATTTAAAGACCTTGCAAAAGCCCTATAGCCTTTTAAAACCAGAAGCTTCAATGAATTGTAGTTCAGTCACCTGGATGCGGGAGCAAGCCAAATACACATTACTTCTCCACTCGCTCTTCATCCAGCGGTACTGGGAGGACCTGGGGTGCACAACTGGAGTCTTGCTGTGAGGAACACCACCTTCTCCTTGCGCCACATTTTGATTAGACCTGGCACTGCTGCTGGACACAACCTGTGGTTGAGGTCTGCATTTTGAGGCAAAGTGAGAAAAAGGAGACATGTTAACGCCAATGCTACAATTTTGCGTCATTGTATTCATCTTGTAAAGCATTCATACTATTGTGATTCTGTTGGTATTCTCATATGTTTATTTGGGATTCAGGTACTGCACACTTCATTAACTTTAGCTACCGTGCTATTAGTAGGCTGATATTTTAAAAGTTTTCTACCACAAAAATAAGTCGGAGCCTTAAATTACTACCTTTAGCACCCTGCATTTTTCCTACACTTTACCTTCTATAACACTTGTATTTTTTCCCCTCAACAGATGGGTTTGATTCACATAACTTACCAGAATCACTCTGAACGTTTGCTGGAAATACAATTTCCTTAATTTATTACAATGTTGTGTATCATCCTTTTGTTTCAATGATGTGGAATGACTGCATGGCACTGGGAAAAAATGCTTACAAGGCATTTGGCACGGTATTCTATCTGCTCAGAATCCACTAACCTTGGCATGTTGGATGCTTGAAACTGACAGTATGACCTACTTTCTGACTGACTGATTTGATAGATGAATGTCTGACCATTTGGGGGCACTAAGAGAGATTTGAACATTTATTTAAGATGAGCAGTTGATCCCTAAATATGGGGTATGGGATAAATATGGTAATGTAACAAGAAAAGTAATGCAAAAGCAAAGGGGTGAATTCCATTCCTTGGTCTCATTGTGTATCCACTATTCTGTATGGAAATGCATGAAAAGAGACACACATAGCTACTTCAAAGATATAATTTAAAGTTCTCTTTCATTTCTTCAATTTTAAACAGACATAGAAGCTAATTTACTTAGTTACCTTATCACCAGCGAAGTGTGGGAGGAGCTTGTTCTTGGTTCTGCGCGTGCACACCCCGCTGGATTGAACATGAGAGGTAATTCCACAAGAGGGTGGCGCCCGTAACGGAAAGAGTACCTGAAACATGCCTCCACTCCTGGGAGCTGGAGCGAAGCAGCACAAGGATGATGGATATAGTTTAGATGTTTACCAATATTTTTAACTCTTAAAGCAACAGGAACACAAATTTAGTTACAAACCGATTCAGTAATTCTGGTGACTGCGGGGACTGTGAGTCCAAACAGATCCTCTCCTTTCAGATATACAGGGAAGAGCCTCAGAGTGCCAGACTCTGCTCTTTTGTCAGAAACTGGACCAAGCACTTTATCCCAAACTCCTATTTGAAATAAACATAAACTGCTTAGGAACAAACTAAACTAAGAAAAAAAGTCTAGAAAATGATACTTTCCTTACCTTTAGGAGAGGTGTCCGTCAGGATCAAGTCTTGGTAGCCTTGTTCAACGACTCTGATTGTAAATTCTGGAAACCCGTCATTGTCTTCAACTGAACAGACATAGCGACAACGGCGGTTGCCATGGCGCATGCTCCAGTAAATGCGACAAGCCTCGTAGCCAACGGGAAAGATGGTAGTCGGTGAATGGAAGGCAGACATCTGTAACGGGGTGAGTTGTCCTATCGCATGCAACACCAAGCTCCCTACTCGAAATGTGTAACCCAACTCTGGCTGCTGCACGGCCGTGGCAATCTGTCGCACTTCGTCTCTTTGAACATAGACGCGTCGGAACACAGCAAAGCAGCGGAGCTCGTGCTCCAAGGCTTGCCCTGCCGTTCCCCGGGGCCTATGGGCATGACAGAGCATGGTCTTGTCTTTGAAGAAGGTGCACTGGGCTTGCAGAGCACAGGTGAAATGATAGACGTTGGTACAGCGCAGACGGTGGCAGCCGCTGGTGGCTCCGGTTTGCTGGCAGTAGGCGCACCGTATCGTCTGACCTCGGCGCAGCGCGAGCTCCACGTTGATGAGGGCGCCAGCTTGGGTCTCATACACCTCAGTTGACCACAGAGCACAGTTTAGGTGAACCCATACGTCAAGGTCTAGAT
The DNA here is from genome assembly GCA_903066815.1 of Brachyrhaphis roseni. Lineage (NCBI taxonomy): Eukaryota > Metazoa > Chordata > Actinopteri > Cyprinodontiformes > Poeciliidae > Brachyrhaphis > Brachyrhaphis roseni. The sequence goes on from CAEFZY010030353.1 coordinate 49,195, forward strand.
TTAGCAGCCTGGCCGGCCCATCAGTGATCCCGTCTCCAAACTGGTGACAGAAACAGCACCGCCTCTTATCTTTGAGCAAAGATGGAGGGCGCAGGGATGCTCCTAGTTTCTTCAGAAGCTCGTCAATCTTATCTTCCTCTGGAAGCTGTGAATTCATTCTCGACGGTAAAACCACCTGAACACTCCACTTTCTCCAGCGGAGACCTTTCTGTCTCTTTCCCTGGTGCCAGCCATCGTGGGACCTTGGCCGGGCCTTAAGCTTCACTGTCACCTTAAGGGCGTCAGCTTTGGTCTCAGACTTGGGTGTTTCTCCAGCTGTAGGGAAGGGGATGGGTGGAGTAGATGGAGGAGACATTTTGGGCTGAAGCTGGGCGAGGCAATGAACGTCTAGCGAGGACATGTTGTTGTTGTACTGATGCTGAGTTTTGCAAAAGCTCTCGCTTTGGTCAGAGGCAGGAAGAAGGGACATAGACTCCTGAAAATGTCAGAGAAAATACAGCAAACAGTTGTTATTTGGACCATGCAGGTTTAAACTGCATGGGTTAGAACGATACAAACCTTTGCCTCTGTAGTGGGTCTGGACTGAGGGGACGAGGAGGAACAGTAGAGAAGGAAACAGCTTTGACTACAGAAGACCAGATTTTCATCCGGCCTCAAACGGCCTTCATACTCCTAATATAAAGCAAAAAGATGAAGAAATTGAATACTTTACCCAGCCAACAGATCTGAGACTAATAATATAAAAATAATATGTTCAGTTTTACTGCAGAGATGTTGGCCTTCAGTATGAAAGCGGATAATATTTTAGATTCAATGAAGCTTGCCTGGTCAATAAACGTGCCCTTAGACCATCTATATTCAGCTTTAAAAAAACAAAAAAATCAATGTGAAACAGCCTTTTGAGGGTTTTTTTCTATCCGAGAGCTGAAATCTCAATCAAGTGTTTGATTGCCAGAAGGATATATTATTATCCCAGAGAGCACTGCTGAGTTTCAAAAGTAAGCTTGATATACATATTAAATTTATCACCGGAAAAGGGGAGGGAAAAAAAACCCCAACATTTAAAGTTAGTTACATACCGCAGCACTGAACAAGTTTGAAGGTTCATTTTTGATAGATTATGCATATTTTGTGTAGGATGAGAGTTTGTTTGGTACCTTCATGCGAGCAGGGAGATCTTTGATGGCTTTCTGAACTCCATTTCCCAGAACTACCACTTTACAGTGGCAGCACCAGTGGGGTTTACATCCAGCACTGGCAGGAGTCTTATAGTCAGCTCCTCGAGCTACAGCAGCACCTGAGGCAACAAATATTGATTCTTAAAAATGCATTCTGTCATCAATATTAATCAACAGCAGAGACGGTATGGGTCTTTGCTGTATATATACTGTTCTGTTCTATTTTATTCTATATTCTTACATCAATATGCAGAATGGTAGGCAACTTGCCCAAGTGCTCATCAACATTTAGTAGAGAAAAAGATGGAATCAAACCAATAACTTTCTGACTCACAGTCACCCGGAGCTGCAAGAATATTTGGATCTATCCTGTCACTATGGCAAAAACATTTGAAGGAGTCGAGATGAACCTTCTAAGCATGGTGGTGGCATCGTGCCGAAAGTTTATTTTCTTACAAGTAGAACTAATGAATTGAACAAAACAGCTGGGTTCTCCAAACAGAATAATGATCATAAATGCATAACAAAAGTAGTTTTGTTGTGGTCAATTTAAGCTTCTGAAATGGCTTACACTTCAAACCTTTTAAAATGTGCTGACTATGCTTTAAAAGGAAGTCTGTTTCAAGAAGCCATTTTCAGTTAGCTCTATTATTTCTAATGAGAAAAGTGGTCAATTATCCAGACAGAATTATGCCAGGAGTTTGCTGCTTACAACAAAAAGGGCCAGGTTTCTCTAGAAGAGTAAGAGACTTTATACAACTCAGAGTTTGCAAATTTACAGAAGTTCACCATAATTATTGCTTAAATGCTGTTTGTCATGCTCATTCCATTTAAAATGCTTCAAGTACATCAAAATGATGAAATTTAATCTAATATTTAATGTGAGTAAACTTCTCCTTGGCACTGCTTGTGTTATGTAGAAAAGACTTACATAGGATCAACATGTCAAAAAAAAGAATAAACTTTCAGGACAAGAAAGAAAGCAGTGCAAACCGTCAACTGCAATTCACTCAAATCATATTTAATTGAACATTTTTGAACTTGCTTGACTATTCTGCATTCAAATAAATAAACAAAATTTAATCACCTTTGGGTTTAAAAGAAGAAGAAGAAAAAAAAAAACTACACACAGAGAAGCGACTGCTGCATTCTTCCACACAGTCTCATTACGTACAGCTAAATTAGAAATGACATTTCAATTACGGCACTCTCAGCAACTCTTGTTTAATTTGATTTCACTCTCTCACCTGGGCTGTTGGGATGGAAATGGAAAGGATGTGGCTGCTGCTGCATCATTCCCTGTGGCCCAGTGGGACGCATCATCTGTCCGGGCCGGCCATGGAGCATGGTGTGGTCTCCCGGTCCGTGGAAGAACATGGGAGGCCGCTGCTCCATCCCATGGGGACCCATGCGAGGGGCCATAGATAGAGGAGGCCTGTCCGGGGTGCTGCTGACCTCATAGCTGCTTGGGATCTTCACACACAGGAGGTCTGAAATGGCCGCTACCACACCAGTGATGTTCTAAGAGAGAGGCATGCATACATACAATCAAATTTAAATCATTTTATCTTGTAAGAATCATAAAATATTTTAACAAATATAAATATTTGTTTTGAAACGTCACACTAACCCTGAAATTATAATTTTATCCCTATCTATAGTCTCTAAACTCCAAAAGACTGGAACTTCAATTCTGACCAATGAGTTTGTGATTGGTCTGCTTGTCATCTAAGCAGATTATGACTAGATCTGATATTTTAGCTGAAGCAGCCATACAGTCAGCTTACCTCAGCTGCAGCTGGTCTCAGTGTGATAGCAACAGAAACCAGCCCTTGTTTGGAGTCATTAGACATGGGGCCAAAGGGGGAGCCAAAGAACGTCGAAGAAGGTTCAGTCTTGATGTCCTGCAGTTTGATCTCTGACCCTGAAGAGCAAAAAACAACAACAGAAAAATGAATGAAACTCAGTCCAGATAAAAAACAAACTGCACAAAATGGCTTAGAAGCTTGAGATCTGTGTTAAAACTACCTCATAAATTCCAATTAATTATGAGGTAATTAATTATGTTTGATTGAATTATGTAAGATGTTGTGGGTGTTCACCTTTCCCGTCAGGGGCAGGCAGCATGGGGAGCACGGGAGACAAGCACGGGGATGGTGGCTCTTCCTTCACCAGAGACAGGTCTGGGTAGCGACTGATCTCCATGCCAACCACGCTCTCAGGAGATGAGGAGGGAACGAAGCTGTCAGGTGAATCCCTGTCCTTGCACGGCTCCTGTCCTCTATTACTGGTATCACAAAAGAAAGTAACAGTCAAAAACCATACAGCAGAAGCGAATGATCCACTTATAAATTACTGTTGTTGATTCGATACCTGAGCTCCTCCTGGTTGTTATGAGGAGGGGTGGGAAGAGAAGCTGGAACATCCACAGTTTTGGGTCCTTGAGCGATGGCCCGGGCTAAAAGATCTTCCTCAGCTCTAAATGGGACGTGGAGTGGCTTGGGCACCAGACCTTTGGAAACTGCATATTAATGGAAATATAACTTCCATATTATAGCAATACTGAAAGTATTATTTGTTAATAGTAAAGTAATTGGAGAAAAAGGAAAAACAAATTAAGCATTTTTTTTTTCACAAAGGTGAAGAGGTGATTTTTCTCTAGATGTGCAAGACTGATGATTACCCCCAAGGATAACTTTAGTGAAAGATTCCATTAAGTATGAATGTAAAACCTTTTTCATTTTATATTTGTAACACATTTTCCTTACACTTCCAAATTATGTACCACCTCAGCATGTAAATACACTGACAATTGTGGTTGCAATTTGATAAAATGTGAATATGTTCGAATGGTATGGATGGATGGATGGATGGTATGAATACTTTTGTTGTCCACTGTGTATATATACAACTGGTGCAAATGGTGAACTGTGATGTAGTTGTCTTCAGAAAGGTAGCTACATGCTGCTAAATGTTTACCCATGGCAGCAGCTTTGCTGGCCAGCTCTTCAGTCGTAGCAAAACCGTTGATCATTTTCTGTCGATTCACAGGTGGTGGGGTTGGAGGGAGAGACGCCGGCGGTGTTGGCGGATTGCTCAAGTTATTCTGCTGCAGATTCACAACCAATGCAAAGTTAGGACATGTTATGTTAATGCACTGAACACAAAGTCTTTTATTTTAGAATTTTTCTACAGTTATGAATACTCACTTTATAGGCCAATTGGGAGTAATAATCTGAGACTCCATCCAGTGAGGCGCTGCCAAAAGTACCAGACAAAAGGTTTTCTCCATTGAGCTGGCCGCTGCCATAGGGAGCAAAATGGGCAAAGTTCACTCCAATCAATGGTTCCATGAGGGGCAGCAGGGAAAGCTGCTGTGTGAAGACAAAGAAACAAAACAATTGTGAGATTAAGGATAACAATAGACATGGGAACTGTGTATTTAGTTATTAAAACAAACAAAAAAAAAACTAACAAAGTTTTACTGAAAACACAGCAAACTCATTTAGATATAGTTTTCCCTGCAAGTCAACTTTCTATCAATACTCTCAGACACAGCAATGTGAACAGAAAGCTGCTTTAGCAATCACCTTTTTTTGTTCATCTTTTGTTGTTTACAGTCCTTGAGGAGGAAGTCGGTGACAGCTGGAGTTAGCATTCTTTAAGCTACAATCCAACATAATAAAAATATGCCTGAAAACTAATTTGTGGATTTTCATAGAGATAAGCCATATTCATTAAAATTATCAGAAAGGCATATTTTAAATTAAACATGCCACTTTGTGTGCAATTAATCTATGGAAGTTGTACTAAAACCAATAAACGTTTCAATTATTTTCTGATTCTTTAAAAATACTAATTCAAAACTTTTTTTCAGATGTTGAACAAAAAAGGGACTAGAAGAAAACAGTAAAGCAGTCTTACTTGTTTGATTTGTGTCATAACGGTGTCAGGACCTGAATGGATCAGGTGCCTGTCATCTCCTTCCTTCTTTCTCTTCTTGTAGCGAGCAGGCTTCTCTCCTCCCTTGGGTGGTCTCTTATTCCTCCCTTTCTTCTTGTCTTGTTCAGGAAGCAGAGAGCCAGGAAACTCCAAGGTTCCGTCAGAATAGGCCTGAATTTGGAAAATAAAAATAGTTGCATTAAAAGTATACTTTATTTCTTTTGTGCTATACACCCTAAAAGGTTCTTATAAGACACACAAACACATTCAAAGATGCAGACAGAGACCAACATCAACATCTTCCAAATATAGACGCCAAGCTTTTGAAACATACTGAGGTAACTGAAACTGTACTAAAATAGTGTAGTTTATCTTCATCATCCGTGTAAAAGAAATCTCAATTTATATTAATCATATATAAAGGACAATGAAACAAAAAGTACATTTCAATTTCATTTAAATGACACAAAGAGGCAAAGTACCAGATCTGACCTCTGGTTTTTGCTGAAGTTCCATGTTGCATAAAACTCTAAAATATAAGTTTGTAGGTTGGGTTTATGTAAAATATTGGTAAAACCTTTGCCTGCCTATTGTTCACTGTGTTGATCTGTTCTCTATAACTATAGGATAAACAAACACTGACCCCGTTGCTGTCCATGGAGCTTTGCCTCAGCAGGGTTTTGCAGTCGGTGGCCTCCTCCTCCTCTGAGCGCAGGATGTCCTCTGACCTCTGCTGTGACAGGCCAGGTGGAGGTGTGTTCTTGTTCTTCAGCAGGTGTTTCAGCAGCTCATTGCCAGCCTCTCCCTTGTTTGGACTCTGTCCAGTGGGGAATGGAGACATGTTCCCTTTGTTCCTTTCTTCCTTCACAGAGTTCATCTCTGAGTTGAAGGACCCATCACATTCAACGGCATCGGTCTGCTCCAGCTTTATGTTACTGAGGATCCTCTCGTGCTCCTGAGCCTGCGTCCTCGACACGTCTAATGCTGCAGTGGGATGACCAGACTGTCCACCAGAAAGCTGCCTCTCCAGCTCTGAATGGCTGGGCGTGGAAGACCCCAGTAATGGAGACCTGGATAGGTCCTGATCGCCAAAGACGTGGGTGTTTCTGGTAGGGGTCGAGGAGGTGTCAGAGACGCATGGCGTTAGGGGGGCAGTGAGGTCCGAGTGTGGAGTCGAAGGTGTCTTGACTGAATCTGCATCATCATCTTTCTTCTTTTTGCGGTTCCTTTTCTTTTTCCCTTTTTCATCTGGAATGATGTTGGAGTACAGTTGGATAAGAGATTGACCTGAGCCTGGAAAGTTGGATGGAAGCGGTGTGGCAGAATCAAACGGAGGACCCTCTCCGGGCATCTGAGGCATCATTCCTGGTCCAATGAACTGGCGGGGCCTCGGCTGAGCGTGGGGGAAGTTAGGTCCTGGTATGGTGACACCGTCTGGCCCTAAACCTGGCCCCATGTCCGGGGGCATCATCCCATTGCCCATCATTGGTCTTCGGTCACCCTGAATGAACGTTCCAGGCGGTGAGCCCAAGCTGCGCTGCATGGCCTGTTGCTGGGGAAACATTGGTCCAAGTTGTTGTGGTTGCTGTAGCGGGGGCCTCTGAGGTTGTATGAAGTCTTGCGGCAGCTCAGAATTGAAAAACGGCATCTGAGCGAGAGGTGCACCGCTGCCATCTGCGGTCATCATCCCTTGCTGCTCCATTTCCATGCGATGCTTCAGAGCTCTCTGACGCTCCACTTCCTGCATGAGCTGCACGCGCTGCCTCTCCTGCTGTTCCCTGAGCCTCTCCCGCCTCTCGCGCTCCTGGAAACCTTCGCTGAAGGGGTTGTTGTCGTCAAACTTCACACCACCCGCCTGCATCGGTTTAACCGCGCCTGGCGGGGCAGGTGTGCCTTGGGGCTCAACGGGCATCTGTGAGTGCTGAGAGATGCTACCCACCGGTATTTGAAGGGGCTGAGCTGAACCTGGAGCAGCTACCTGAGGGGGCATCATGGGAGGCATCCCGGGTCCACCCAGAGGCATCGCAGCCCCAGAATGCCAGCCCGTCGGAGGGTTCGGCATGCGTGTTGCTGCGTTTGGTTGGCCAGGGTTAAGAGGCATCTGCATCATGGGGTTCATGGGAGGCTGGACCATCGGTGGGCCGCCAGGAACCATGCCGTGATTGCCCGTCGCTGAGTGAATAGCGGGCATGATGGGGGTCATGTTGTTCTGCTGCTGTTTCACTCTGTACTCCTCGATAAGCTCAGCGTGCTCTTTTTGCTGCTTGCGAATCTGATGAAAGATGAAAACGGTTTCATCAGCGTGATAAGGATTCAAGGTTCCTTACATTATGCTTCATCAGACTTCTAAAAAATCTCATATATTTTGATATTTCTGTCAATGTCTGGTTAATATTTAATTTAAAAAGTATTCATTATAAACACTCCAGTATAAGTATAAATATGATACAAATTGTAAAATATATACTTAAGTAAGAATGGTAAAGTTTGCCAGACCGCAATATTTTTTAAGGATTTAGATATTGCATAAAGAGATTAAACCTACATAAACCCAAGACTGTAAAAAAGGGTAGCTGAATAAATGGATAGAAAGATGAAAAAACAAATGAATGTTCATGGCAGTTGGACATGTGGATGAATAGAAAGAAGAATGAACACATGAATAGCTGTTGGAGAGATGTATGAGTCTGGGCCTCCCTTCTGAAGCTGCTACCCCCGCGACCCGACCCCGGATAAGCAGAAGACGATGGATGGATGGAGATGTATGAAGGAAAGAATGGACAGTGATTTAAAAAATAGAAAGAAATAATAGATGTATTCACGGTTGAACAGAATAGATGAATGAACAGATGACTAGCCTGAGAAATGGGTGAATCAGTGATAAATATCCTGAAATGAGGGATGGATGGATGAGCAGATGAACAAACTGAATAGTAGGCTGGGTTAACTGGAAGGTTGACTGAATGGATGGAAAGTTAAATGAACTGAAATTGGTGGACGGACAGACAGATTAATGCATAGATAAGTGAATATACTTTTAAAAAAAATGTATAAGAGATTGGTCAGAACTGAAACTCGTGAGCTGCTGTTTTAGAGGGAGATGTGGGAACTTTGATTGCTGCAACCAGTTTAGATTTCTCGTCTTCAATGGGACAAAGTCTGAAAACACCTTTTCCAGACCTGAAAATAATTAAATCAAATTCTATACTTTGACCATTTGAAGACTGTGCAGAAATCCTGGGTATTAAATATACATGTTGTAGATGTTTTCAGTTCTTACTGTTGGATACGAGTTTTTTATTACACTATATGGAATTTTGAACTCGCTAACATTTCCAGGAGAGACATACTATAGGCTTTTCTGTTTGAATTATTCTGTGTGGATACTTTACAGGTTTGACAGAAGAGACTGCAGCTCTACTAGATAAATGATATCCCTTCTTTGACAATTAAATACTTTGCTTACAGATAAACATATTTATGCTGATGGCTACCTGCATATAAAGGTCACACAGAACTCAGTGGTGGAGCTCATCAAGCCTTGCATTTACCTGCTCCAGTTGCTTCTGCACTACACCCTGCTGCTCTGTGACATGTTTGAGCTGCTCAGCATCCTCCTCAGGGAACTCTCTGCCTGCCTTCTTAGCAGTTCTCTGCTTGGCAGACAGGGCTTTCTTTGACTTTCTGTGAGCTCCGATCTTCTCTTCTAGAAACTTTTGCTGCATTTGAAGTAGTTGCTGAGTCTCCTGAAGCCACTCCTCGTACTGAGCCCTCTGAGGGTTGTCTGATGGAAGAAAGATGGATGTTTTCTTAGCAAACTTGACAGCAGAAAAAACAAATATCTTTACATTTACAGTCATAACATATCTTCAGAAAAATAATGCTTCACAAAAAAAATTCTTTAGAAAACTTACTGACAAATCCTGGTCCAAAGTTTGGAGGATTTGGTCTTGGTACTTGGGTCAATTTGCCATCCTGATACAAACATTGACAAAGATATTATTATACTTACAACACAAACTTTTGCTATTTTATTTAGAAAATTGTTAATTACAGGTCCAATGACTTGTGGAGGGATGGGTGTGCTTTCAGGACAAGGTGGTGCAGGACCGGGAGGGAATCTGTGAAACAAGGTTATCATAAAATGCTTGTTAATGTTCTCATTTCAATGCTGGAGACTGTAGTATTATTAAGCAGGTAATACTAATCATTGAATATCTCCTTGTGATAGTAACTTATTTACTAGTATGAAGTACAGGTGCATCTTATATTGAAGCATCATTGAAAAATATATTTATTTGATAGCTGAATTCAAAAAGTGAAACTCAGCAAAACCAGAAATATGGAGAAGTTTTTATATCAACGAGATCTCTTTACATCCTTGGTTAGTTGTCCTCTTTTCAACTGAAAGTAACTTTTTTGAGAATTCTACATTGGATTTAAATATCTTACTCTGTGTAATAAAACACAAGCTAAAATGTTTGAATGGACTTAACCCTTTAAAGATTTTCTAATTTATTGAGTCACACATGTAATTATTTTGATTTCAGTATGAATATTACTACTGTGTAAAATCAGTGGCCTTTACCTGTTCATCACCATTGGAGCCATCCCCATGTTGTTCTGAACCATGACTTTATTGATACCTTTTAAGGCAACCATCTTGGCTTTCATAATGGGGTCAGTGATTGCATCAAAATCTGCCAAATAAATGCATAGTCAGATGTAATCAAAGCACACCGTGTCGAACACAAAATCCTACAAGTGTTGGCGGAGACCCTACCAATGTTGGGGAAGAAGGCGTCACTGGAACGTTGTCGGATCATGGCTTGCATCTGACGCTGCTGCTGTTGTTCTTGCCTTTCCTGGTCAAGGAGGTCCTGCAACAGGAGGGGCTGCTCCTCCAGCAGGAGAGGACGCTGGCTGTTCTGACCCAAATTCTGATTCAACACAGTCTGCTGGGCTTGACTTAAACCAGTCTGGTCTACTCCAACTTGTTGGTCGGCTCCAAAGCCAGAAGCAGATAGTTGTCCTGCAGTGGCCGTGTCTGCTATTGTTTGACTCACTGTAAGCGCGGAGGTATGCCGATTATCACCGGCTGGGTTCTGTTGGGCCATGAGGTTACCTCCCTGACTGACGGAGTCGATGATTGGATTTAATGACTGCTCTTCAGGCTGCTGTTTAATGAGTAAACTAGAAAGGACTGGGGTGGAGTCAGAGAGCGTTCCCTGCTGCGATGAGGGGTTTTCAGGTCGTTGCTGGTCTACCACTTCAGGTGGCCCTTGACAGTCTTTGACCTCCATTTTAATTTTCTGATCTGGTGCCAAGGAGTCAGAGCTGTGACTCCCAGGTACTTCCGGCTTAAGTTCAGAGGTGGATTGCTCACCTGTGGACTCTGACTTTGACGGAGCAGATGCTGAGCAAGATGAAGGCTCAGTTTCAGGAATTGCACTTTTAGGAATGTCCGTAGCTTCAGCATTATCGTCCATGGGATCACTGAGATCCAGTTCTTCATTGAACATGTCTTTCTTGATATCATCCAAGTCGGGGTCTGTGTATGCAATTATGTCAAATTTGCCAGATGTTAGAAAGTCATCAAGGTGCAGGTCATTTGTCTCCAGATCCAGGTCTTTACCATCCTCTGGATCCAAATTGAGATTTTCTAAGTCAGCATCAACCAGATCTTTGACCTCCACATCCTCAAGATCTTTGACTGCAGAGTCTTCTGCATCTAGTTTCTCCTCCACAGCTTCACTGTTAGTCACTGAGACAGCCTCAGACTGTCCAGCAGGGGGTGCAGAGAGGATGATGGATGACGTCATATTCTGGGTCTCATTTGAAGCAGGTTGGCTCATTGATCTCATTAGAGGAGCTTGTTTGATGGCACTTATTCCTGGCATCTGGGTTTGCTGATGAAGATTGTCCAAACTGGCAGACAGGTGCAAGTGACCAGACTGACCGGGAAAAGAGTCCACCATTTTAGGCCCCTGATTCAAAGGGAACCTGGAGTCATGTGGTCCGGGAAAACTCGGCAGCCTCGGACCCTGGAGATTAGGGTCCATGCCTCCTTGCATGGCGCCAGGTGGAAACTGCATGCGCTGCCTGTTTTCTACAGCTCTGTGTCGCAGCTCGATGAAATGCTGACCCATTATGTTGTGTTGCTGCATAGGCACACTTCGTGGTGGGCAGTGGTGAGGCATACCCATAGGGCTTCCTCCCATGCCTTTTGCCATCTCGGTGGGCATGGGCATTCTCATCTGTGGAGGGACTTCCTGCATTGGGTGTTCCCCTCTGAGGAAGAACTCTTGAGGGCCATGAGGACCTAAAGCTGCAGGTGGATATCCAAACCTAAAAAGGTTGAAAGATAAATAAAAGTGTAAGCTTTGTACTACAAATTGGATTTTGAAAAAAAACTCTTAAAAAACTAAGCACAAAAAAAATTGCAACTCAAACCTTGGTCCCTGATGTCTTAAATTAGGATCTCCAGGATGTGGTGCCCGCTGGATTTGCCCATCATTAGGGAAGCAGACTCGCTGATCCCCTGGAAAATTTCCAGGAAATCGTATTGGCCCTCTCATGGGTCCTTGTCCAGGATAGGGTGGAGGAGGCCTGTTGAACATTTCCCCTTGTTGACCAGGGCCCTCGTGGGGCCAAGGTCGTGGTGTTCCCGGGGTTAAGTTGCCAGCAGGATCCTGAGGGCCCCTCTCCTGTCTGTTGGCAGTCCTCTGTTGCTGTTGCTTGAGGATTAGCTCTCTAATTCGTTGTCGCTACAGAACAGAGAAAAATAAAAAGCATTATTAGGACATGAAATGTTCAAAGAATTTTTTCAATGCATATATATTTTATTCTTGGTATTTACAACATTGCCATTTTCTATTGTGGATATTTTTCCACATTTTCTATTTGTTAAGATCAAGCAAACAGGCAAGTAAAAAGATCTAAAGAACAAAACTTACATTAAGAAAAGAAAAAACATTTTGACAATGGATTTTTTTTTTCAAAGATTGAGGTGATTTATTGGCAAAAATTTGTAAAAGTATAACAATGCAAAATCCAACTTTTAATTTGAGAACATTTATTCACTGCAGAAAAGGTACGTCCTCAGAAAATTATTTATGCCACTAAAAACTGCCTTAAAAATATAAAAATATATTTTTAAATCCAGCCTTTAAAGGGACCTTGGGTGTGCTATGGTGGCGTAGGGGATAGCGCGACACACATTTGGAGGCCTTGAGTCCTCGACGCGACCGTCGCGGGTTCGACTCCCAGACCCGACGATACTTGCCGCATGTCTTCCCCCCTCTCCTTACCTCATTCCTGTCAGTCTACTGTCAAATAAGGGACACTAGAGCCCGCAAAAAGCCCCCTGATGGGGGAAAAAATAAATAAACAAAAAAAATAAAGGGACCTTTTAACACATTGGGTAGCTCTAGAGGCTAAAGTAAACAGGTTTCTTACTTTTTTTTCCCTACAAAATCATTCTCGTGTCATGGCATTTTTTACCTGCTTAGTTCTGTCTATTTTGAGCTCCTTTCAGAATGAGATGTTTTAGAGCCTCTTTCACTTATGGAAATAAGCTGCTGCTGGTAACGCCCCCCCCAACTCAAACTTGCACTTTATACACGTGAAAATGGCTGCAAAAAGATCTACAACTGTACAACTGGACATCTTTCACCCCGAGTCAGACTCAGAAGCAGAAGAAGTGGAACCTCCAGCACAACCATCAAGGATGTACCAGCTGTTTCTGAATGATAACAATAAAACACTTGTCTTTTCCAGCAGCCATTGTACAGTGTATACCGAGGGTAAAACTAGCTAACCAAACATGCTTTTCTTCTAATAATAAAGTGGCAGGAGTTCCACTTCGGTTGCCAGGAAATATGTGAGAGGCTTATTTCTTTTTGATAGTAACAACAAAACTGGATGAAGACCCATATTTCTCTCATCATTGAACACGTTGGGCAAGATCATAGGGTACTCCAGCTGAAAGTGGCAACTTGGGGGTCGCCAAGTCTCCATATCAGTTATTAGAGGTCAATTAAATGCAACCAGGTCTTTGCGAGTGATAGAAGAAGAAGGCATTTCCTGTCTTACTATCAAGTATAAAAACGTGGAGTTTACTAAACTCTGCTGGGATTTATCTTGAATGAGCTTTTCTACAACAAGCTCATTCAAGCTTGTTTTGGTGTGAAACAAAGGAGAGAGTAGAAAAGCCCTTCATGGCCCTCAGTACAAAAGCATCTTGTCCCTCAGTAGAAAAGCATGTTGGAAGGCAGTGCCTTTGTGGCCCTTTTCCTCTTCCAAATGTACAGGAAACAGAATGGATGGCAAAAAATGATGGTGTTCTAAGCCAATGAAACTAAAAATGTTTCAAAATGGTCAAAAAACAGAAAATCAATCTTCTTCCAAGACTATCAGAGTTCCTAACCCAGTCTTTGCAAGCCCCAACTTGTAAAATGTTGCAACAGAAGAATATCTGCTAACGTATTATCAAAAAGTGGCTGCCCAAAGCATTAGGAGAATATGCTCCAAAAATTGTGATAGTTGTCTGACTTTATTAAAAACTATTAATCATTTAATTTTTCCTCCACTGAATAAATACAAATCAACATTTTTTCCTCAATTTTCCAATGTGAGATTATGCAACCGCAATGAAAGATTTGAAGGGTTTATGACACATCTTCACCAAATACATTATAATCCATGACAAATCTACAATAAGCTCCGTAAATACCTATTCATTAAGAAATTGACCATGTAGCTGCAGGGTCAAAGAGCAAATCAAAGAGACAACCAGTACTCGCTGCCGTAGAGTCACCTCATCAGTCCTGATAACAATAAATTAGATAACTCTACAACAGTAGGAGCTGGTTTTCCATATGTGACAGAAGAAAAAAGTATTTTTTCTGGAGGGTTTCAGTTCTTGGGTACCTGTTTTAGTCTCTCCTCCGTCTCAGCGAGAGCCACACCTTGTGATTCAGAAGATGAAGCAGGCATTTGTGGGTTGCTTGGCATTTGGGTGGGATCTTGAGGGTCCGCTCCACTGTTCCCCACAGTTGTCTGATCTTTTATTTCCATTTTCTCTGTTGACTGTGGACAAGGCGCCATGGGCACTTGTTCAAATGGGTCATGCCCAGGAGTCTGACTGGGTCTTGTGGAAGGTGATTGGCCAAATCCATCTTCAGAAACTCCAGGGTGTTTTGGTGTGAGAGAGTCTGAATGAGAAAACTGCTCTTGAAGCCTGGTTTGAGAAGGTGAGAAGGGATCTTGGCCTACTCCTGGTCCTGGCCTTACCATAGGTCTGTTATGCACATCAGAACCAGGCCTTGGGGTCCCTGGAGGTTGGGCATAAGGATCATTAACCATTGTTCTGTGGGCCCCTGGCTGTGAAAACATGTCATTACTTCCTATCCTAGATGGCCCAGGTGTACTTGCAAATGCTTCTACTGGCCCCCTTTGACTACCTGGTGACTTAGAGAATCTTTCTCCCACAGAGGGCCGTGGAGTACCTGGTGGATGACCAAAAGGATCCATTGAGTGGGAAGGGGACATTCGTTGTGAAATGTGGGGCTTATGAGCAAACTGGTTCATCCCACTGGGACGAGGAGTAGCAGGAGCCTGTGAGTAAGGGTCGGAGGACGGACTAGATGAGTTTGATGACTGAACGTAGCTGTCATGAGGACGTGGGGTGCCTGGTGGTCGAGCATATGTTTCAAAAAATGGTCGAGGTTGAATGCTGTGTTCATTCATGGATCGTTGGTTTCCTGCAGGCTGCGAAAAAGGGTCTGGACCTGGCTTGTTGGGACCAGGGGGCTGGGCAAAGGGGTCATAAGTAAAACGGTCTGGCCTGGGTGTGGATGGTGCATGTGCATAAGGATTTCTAGACATTTGAGGAACTGGTCCTGACTGAGAAAATGGGTGCCCCTGAGGGTGATGCTGACCCATTCTAGGTGGACTGGTGAAACTGTCATTTGCTGATGGTCTTGGGGTATGCGGAGGATGTGCATAGGGGTCGTTTGGTTGATTTTGAGAGAACCTGTCAGTGGGATGTTGACCTGGTCGGTTGAAGGCATCCTGAGCCTGAGGAGGGGGCATTGGTGTTTTAAAGAGAGGAACAGTTCCAGATTCATTACTCCCAGGTATTGGTGCTATTAGAGGCCTTGAGTAAGGGTCAGACAATATCATCCTATTCTGGGCCATGCGCTGATAGGCATCATTTCTTATCATGGGCCTTGAGTATGGGTCTCTGCCTGGAGAACCCATTGGGGATCTTCCTTGAGCCGCTTGACTGCCCCTGGGTGGTCCAATGGGTTTCAGAAAGGGATCCATTTCTCCTGTAGGTCTGGGTGTATCAGGAGGTTTGGCATAAGGGTCATTGCACACTGATGTGGGAGAGCCAAATGATTCATGTGCTGGAGAGGGTCTTCCTCTGTCTTGTGGTTCTGTCAAAGAGGTGGGTGATTTACCTGACTCCACAGACATTCTGCGACATGAATTTGGTCCGAGAGGCGGTGGTCTTGGGGTCCCTACCATTTTGGCATATGGGTCCCATGGAGAAGATGGTCCAGAACCAGAGGATCCTGGTGAGAAAACTTGTGGAGACTGAGGCTGGGACGATGGACCAGATGGAGGGGGAGGGGGCGGTCGAACAAAAACATCCTCTGAAGGACAAGATGTTTGGGTCGCTTGTAGTTGAGGCCGTGCAAAAGTTTCTTTTGAGTTTAACTGCTGCATCGGGGAGGAGCTGCCATTACTGGGCTGAGAGGCTGGACTCTGGTTACCACTGTTGGTACCATCTCCCTCTGATTGACTGGTTGTCTGTTGTTGCTGTTGCTGCTGTTGCTGGAGTTGTTCATTTTTTACTTGCTCCAATTTCTGTGTGGCTTCAATCTTGGCCTGTTGCTTGCTTTTCTGTCTCATTTGCTGTCAAGACAGAACACAGAGAGAGAGATAAGGAGAGATTAGATTTCAACAAAGATGCAGAATTTATTCTCATGCCAAGAATGAACTGGACCTACTAACCACCAATGTCATCACGGTTAATGCGAAGGATAGTGCAGATGTTTAGGAAGCGTTAATAAACGACCACTTCTTAGCTGTCTTTATATAAAGTGGACCTGGCGCTGCATTCTCTGACTTCATTGCATACACTCTTACCTGTCTAAACTTCCACTCTTGTTCATGCTCTGACTCTTTTGGTTTCAAAGGGTCTTTAAAGAGGAGATCTGTGTCTAGTGGTATGTTGGGATCAAACACCTCAGGGGGATGTTGCTGCGGCTGATGCCTCTTCACCGTCTCATTCGACATCTGGACTTTGTTGATGCGCAGGGCTGCTCGGTTATCTCTTGCCTTTTGCTAAACAGCAAAATCAATCACATTGACAAATACAGGCGTCACATAAGTATTTCATAACTATGGGTCTGACAAAACAATTTTCTGTAGAAAAGGTGTAAATTGTATATAAATTAAAGCACAATGATATGGTTCACACAATAAAAGTGTTTTAAAAACCAGTTTCTATGCTATACATTAGTAATTTTAGATATATTAGGTCCTTAGTAAAATGTTCTTTACCTAAAAAGAAAAAGGATGTTTGCTTTTTTTTCAATGCCAACAGGCGAAGTTAAGTTTTATAAGGTTTTCCACCAAACTATGGCTTTTTTTTTCTTTCATTGTTTATTTTAACAACCATAGACGAGCAAAGACACTAGATTGACATTGCTATTCAGATTAATATGTGCTAAATAAAACAGGAGGTAGTCCTTTTGAACACTTTAATTTGTTTGCTGTCTAAACAAAATAAACAATGCTTCAAGCAAAGGTTACAAATGCTGTT
This sequence comes from Brachyrhaphis roseni, assembly GCA_903066815.1. Classification (NCBI taxonomy): domain Eukaryota; kingdom Metazoa; phylum Chordata; class Actinopteri; order Cyprinodontiformes; family Poeciliidae; genus Brachyrhaphis; species Brachyrhaphis roseni. The sequence continues at coordinate 66,151 of CAEFZY010030353.1, forward strand.
TCATGTATCAGTCCTGGTCTACTCACACCTCTGAAAATTTGCAGCTCACTTTTGCATCAAGCATTGCCATTATAAAACCATTATATACTTTATTATTGCGTATCAGTTTTTCTGGGTTGTGCAGATATTCTTTACTTAAGACAATCACAAATATGTTTTATACCTCAGATTCAGCAGTCTATATATTTTTTAGTATTAATATAAAACATCACATTAGATATTAGCATTCAAATTTTAATATATTTAATAAAATCAATAGGATTATGACCCCTTATTGACCAACATGCCTGCGTAAAGTAACACCCTTTTGGCAGGCATAATGTGTTAGACTTATATACTATATGCTTTTATTGTAAACCACATTGAGGCTTTAACAGTCTATAGGGCTGGATCCTGCCCTATACATGTCCAGGACTGTATAGGGCAGGACTAACCCTGTGGTGGTTAAAAAAATATCTGAAATTGAACCGCTTGAAGTGGGAATTTAACATGTGAAACTGAACACCTACTTTTATTGGAAAAAGCAACTTATTTTGAAGGTAAGTGATGCAGTTTCTCTGTTTGGGTGGCTACATCAACATCCTAGTGTATGCACCACTGTCCATTTATACTAAAAATAAAAATTAATGGAGAGTTTTTAACAGTATATTGACTTCTAAGTAAGGGCTGCACAATACATCTGATCCCTGTTCTCACAATTATAGACTGAATTAACATTAGTAGATTATACATAAAGTTAAATGCCAGAACTAGCATGAATCAAATTTTTTATGACAATCTTTTTTCCAAAAGACATTTAAAATTCAGTAAGATAGTGGGAGACAATGACAATGACTGTCAAAATGACATGTCGACATGTCATTTTGCTTTATATTGTTCAGCTGCATAGATGACAGGACAAGTAGCTCATAAAAAAGGAAGCATACTCGCCCTTTTTCTGCTTGAAACTACAGAAGAAGGTTTTCCACTTCAGGCATCAGAAGCCAGTGTCCTGCATGATTTGGATGTGTCCTTGGTTCAATACACTTCACTCAAATTATTGGTTTATTAACCACAAACTGCTTAATTCAGCCATTTAAATCTGCTATGTTAATGTGTCATGTGAATGGGTTACATCTCAAACATGCAGGATTCTGGCTCTTGAGTACTGGAGCTGAACACCCTTAGACAATTTACAAAATTACAGAAATCTATTTTAAATCCTCAGCTATAAAGGTGAGTATGAAACGCCTTCAAGGCCAGTCAAACATACGGTCGCTAAGAGACATTCACAGCAGTTTCTCTATTCTAACCTCAAAAGTTTGAAATTGTGAAGATAAATGCACTAGATAAAGCACAGTCTTAATTATCAAGGTAAACTATTCCAAAAATATAGCAATTTACTTATGCTGAAGATAAGCGGTTTTATTGTTCTCTTCTAAAGAGTCTATAAGGTTTGACTGGATTATTCACTGCACTGTCAAAAACCAGGAGGCCAGAGACAGGAGAGGGATCTTACCACATATGGGGCCCTGTCTTGTGAGCTAGCTTTCCTCCAAAGTTTAGCAATTTGCTTTACTCTTGTAGACCAATCTGTTGGAAGAACAAAGAAATTAAATGCAAATTAAATAATGCAGTAGCAAAGCATGCTTAAATAAAAGAAACTGAAAAAAAAAAAAAATCTGGAAAGATAAATTAAAGCTTTTGAACCAATGACTAACCTGGATATTCTTCTTTAAGGTTGGGGAAATTGATATTTGTATATAGGACGGGCGCAACAGTGGCAAGCTCCCCCAGCGTTTCCTCCTTCTCCCATTTGAGTGTGCTCCTTTGGGCGTTTGACATGGCTTCAGTTTCCCCATCAGGCAAAGACCCGGGAGGTGGCGGGCCAGGGCCATGGGTAGAAGTTGGCCAAGGACCAACTGCCTCTCTGGCCATCTGATTAAATTTACGATCCCTGCAACAAAAAGAACAGCAGCTCAAGAAATATCATTCAATGTCAGAGACAACAAAATAAGAGCTTTACTAATAGCAAGCTATGTGTTACCTTGGATTGTCAGTGAAAGGCATACGGTTCAGAGGAGAGAAATTTTCTGGGATGCAAGGTCCTGTTGCGGGATTTGCAGGGAAGCGTGGGTTTGGTCCTCTCATACCATTGATCATTGGCATCCTTGGAAACATCGGGTTACCTATATGAAGCATTTATTGTTTTAAAAACCTTTATGTGATGCTTACATTCAAATAAATATAAGATGACTGGATAGTGTACCTGCATTATGATGAGGCATACCAGTGCCAGGTGTAGCAGGGAGGGATCCTGGGACCTGAGAGTGAGGCACCTGTGGTGGAGGTGGTTGGCTCGTGCTGGGGCTAAGGACTGCAGTGAAGAGATCTTCCACATCCTTGCCCTCCAGTTCTGGAACAGTGTGGCAAACAAAATGTTGTGCATACTAGTAATATGCCTAATCTAATAGATCATCAAGTAAAATTTCTAGTCTCTTCTTCCAACTCGTTAGCTACTTTGTGTCTGAGAAATAACTTACTGCAAATATATTAATAATATTATAACATTGATTTATTTTGGTTCTCCTTCTTTGCTAAACACTGAACTGCACATGTAGGTGGGCAAAAATGTTAAAGTACCAACCTGGAATTTTGTAAAATTTGCTGAGAATTGATTCTGAAAAGGAAGCAAAATCATATAACATCGTTATTCAACTTGTCACTGAAGATTCAGATAAAAAGTATTTTATGAATCAAGTACTGCAAGTGTTTATGAAATTTCAGAGTTAAAGTACATGTCTACCCTGTCTAAAATGAACATACAAAAACAGTTGTTATTGAAATAGAAACTATACTAACCACTAATATGGTTATGGTTGGTTTAGAGGTTATAGTGATGCTAATGTTTTTTTCAAATGTCAAATTCACAATTCACAGATCTACATTTCAAAGAGCCTTTCAAGTCATAAGGTTAGGAAGTATCTAAAGGAAGAAAAGCTGCCAGTTCTAATTAACTTATATTTTTTAGTTTCAGAAATTTATCTGACAGAAAAATCCTGATTAGACTCAGTTTGATGTGGAAGGTTTCTGTGTAATCATCAATTGTATGTTTTCCCACTGACCATCAGTGACCATCTTGTCTAGCTCTGGGCTAAGAATGCCGTCCAGGGGTTCTTCTGGGATGGTTCGAGGCGTCCTTCGGCCAGTCTGAGACTGGGGCGCTACTGGGGAGCCATCTGCAAGTGGCCCGATGTCCAGTCCAGCTGTGGAAACACAGACAGACAAACAAAGAAAGATGTAACACAAAGGGGGAAAAAGTCACCACAGGTGTTGCTTTTAGATGATTCAATGCATGAGAACTTGCTTAAGTAGAAAGGCAATTAAAACTAAACAATTTAAAAGTCGAGCTCGGTTTTTACAAAACATCTTAACTCTTTTCATGTGATGAAAAAATTGCTTTTGAAAGTCATTTAATAAAACCTGCATAATAAATTTATGCACTGTAACTCCCAGGAGTGCTTAAAATTAGAGATTGCCACAATTTTCATTCCATAAACATCCCACAAAATGTACTGCACAACTTTTTGTCAGGAAGCCAAAGGCATGAAGATAGAGGCCTTTTACTGCATTCAGAAACTAAGAACATTTGTCAAGGCCCTTCACTCTCTAGACTGCTCATTTTTGAATGCTACGACACCTTTGTCGGGGTGTTTTTTTCCCCATTCTGAAGAAATCTTCTTTGAGCCAGATATGAATTCATGAGAGGATATTTGAAGGCTCACAAATATCACAAAGACTGGCACACCAAATACATTTGGGCAAAAACTAAAGGTGTGTTAGACAGATACTAAGCAGCTCATGAGTGTTATTGCAATCTGAAATGGCTGAGAGAGGGGGAAAAAAAAGAAAAGCTAGGTATGAAGTCACTGTAATGTTTAAACATGCACACCCAAAACAGAGAAACACACTGCAGGAGAAATGCACTAAAGCAGAAAACTGGAGGCCAAAGCACCCTTACCAAAAGGAGGAGGTGAGCTGTCAACCTTGAACGGGCAAAAATCAAGACCTACAAGAACCCAAAACCAAGTAAAATAAAATGGTGAAGACAGAATAAACTAAACAAAAGATAAAAACCAAAACAAACAATTAAAATGAGGCAATAAAGAAAATCACAAAGGTGAAAAAAGTAAAATAAACATGTTCCCTAGGGATATTTCTGTATAAGGAGTAGTAGAGGATTACATAAACCCATCATAGGTGACTATTAATATATTCTGTCACTGTCACTGCCTGTGAGATATTTGACGCACCAGAGTCACCGCTTGGCTTTCCGAGCACTCCCAAGATGTCTGCACCAGTGTTCAGAACATCAGCTAGATCAACTAATGGTTCCTCTGTCGTCTCTGCAGATGAAGGAAAAGAAATAAAAGGAAAAAAAAGGAAAACCAAAGTGTCAAAAATAATAAATGATGATGAACTGACATGAGGGATCTTGAGCTGCTTGTCGGGATGTCACATGTAGAACTTGTTGTTGATTAAACTTTGGATGAACTCAAATTTTCAAAAGCCGTTTTCCCCCAAAAGAGGTCACAACAATATTTGACTGACATGGAGTTTAATGTGATATAAAATACAAAACAAGTTGAAGATAGATAGTTGAACTCTACTGAAACAGCGAGTCACAAATGTTGACAAAAGGAGTCAACAGGTTCAGATAAAATGATTGAAATCAAGTCATAATTTTTCAAAGTGGTGGTTGATAGATCAAGACTAAAAGGGGATCACTTAAAATAAAATTAAAAAAAAAAAGCTTCAGTTGGAATTCAGTACCATCAAGCATCCTTCGGTGAAGTCCACAAGATTAAAAAACAGTTGGAACATGATAATCTTAATTTCTGTTCCTTGAAAAAAGTTACTGTTTAAATTACAGTAAAATTAAGGTTGTTTCAACTATCTGCTCAAAAAATTGCTCTTCATTTTTGCATGTAGAGAAACCTATAAGTAACGGTATAAAAAGACAAAATTATTCTATTCTTGACTAAGTAATAATTGAATCTCAGAAAAAAAATGAAAAAAAGAAAGGACGCAAAAAAACAAAACCGAATAAAAGCTTTGTTACGTGAGAACTTTTCTTTTTCTTTTAGACAAATGGTCATTTTGGTTTTTGGCTTCATGTTGCGTACAAAAAAGCCTTTTCCTTTTTTTTTTTTTTTTTTTTTTTTACATCACCCATTAAAATAAAAAGAAGAAAGTCACCTTAGATCAAAAAACTCAAATGTATTTTATTGGTATTTTATCTGGCGGAGCAAAACAAGGTAATGTATTATTTTGAAAAATAGATGTTAATAAATGTTTTAAATAAAAATAATAATAATAATAAAAATTGGAAAAGTTATGAGTGCATTTGTATTCAGCTCCCTATTGTTTGAAATCATAAAAAAAAAATCCAGTTCAACCAATTTGGTAAATTATTACCAATAATGAATCTCAGAAAAAAAACTTTGCCAGCAAAATGTTATGTCTGGAGGAAATTAACCCTGCATATTATTCTAAACACATTATCCCCATATTGAAGGTGGCAGAATCATCGAGAGGGGGTAGCTCTGTAAAGAGGGCATGTGAGGGAGAGAAATTGGACCCATTTAATGGGAGGCAAATACTGGAAGACAACATATCAACTGCTTCAAAACACTAAAAACTGAGCTTTATGTTCCACCAGTACAGCACAGGCAAACATCCAGGCAGCAGCTCAGTCAAAGTCCAGAAGTAAATTTAATGTGAATTTGACACAAGCCTTGAACCTGAGTGACCTTGAGCTTTCTCGCAAAGAACAAAAGAGAAACATTTCCTTCTTCACGTGCAAAGCTGGTAAAAACTTGAAATTGTAACTGCAGTGAAAGTTGGTTCCACAATCTTTTGGTAAGAAAATATTTAATCATGTATCATTTCATTTCCACTTCAAATCATGCATTAGTTAGTTGAGCAAATATAATCCTGATAAAGTACATTAAAGTGTGTGGTCATGATGCAATAAAATGATTTAAGTTCAAGCGTTATAAGTAATTTTAGAATGCCGTGTATTTAGGAACAGAGGAGAGAAATTTGTAATCAAAAACAAACAGTTTTCTTGATATATTCAATATTTATTCTACAACATTGCATTCACTGCGTGAATTACATCAGCACTAATCACTTGGAACAAAATTATTGTTTATACATACGTGGTGCTGCCGGCCTGGAGGGAATGGATGCTGCTGATGCACTTAGCAGCGGGTCTGATGTTGAATCCAAGAAGCCTGCAATGGGCTGCTTCCTCTCCACGTAGCTTTGCCCGTCCTCCAGCAAGCCTGATTCGACCCCCTGCTGTCTACTCTGCTTGCTTTTGTCCAGTAGGTCTTTACCAAAGAAAGCCTCCTGAGAAAGACAACAAACAGGACCAGTCAACGCCATGTCGACGACAATAAACACCCTAAGAGGCAAATGATTATTTAAAAAGATGAGACTGACAATACAAAACAGAAACAATTTTAACAAATGTGGCACAATAGAAGTAAAACTAAGGTAAAAAGATCAGCACCATTTTTTCCTGGTCAGTGTAGGAAGAAAGTAACAAACATTGTTCTGCTGTACTGCAATACACAATGATGGCCCTTGACAACTGAATTGAAACTCTAGACACAGCACACTTTTTGGCAAGCAGGTCAAGTAGAAAATATGTCCAGATCACAAAAATGAAATTATAAAAATGTATTCATTGATATTTCAATAAAAAATTAATACTTTGTCTCGTAGCCTACATTTACAATTTGAAGAACATTTGAATTTGTGTCTTTTCTGAAAGCCCCGGCATCAGGGAAAAGGTTCGCCCTAAAACCTATACGTACATCTGCCTCAACCATTTGTGCTAGCGGGCTAAACTTGGATCATTTTTGAATTGTGGTCAAAGGCTGCACATGACACATCTACCCCCAGGCTGCACTTTGGAGAGCCCTCCTCCAAACCATCAGTCACATGGTTCTGACCCCTCAGGATCGACCTCCACTAATCAGCTACATCCCAGCTATCCTCAGCAACATGGAACAGTGCTCGTTGCTGCACTGAGACGGTGAAGCTCGACGTGTTATCTCAATAATTAATGTAATCTGCTTCACTGTGTAAGACTTTTAGGTTTTCTCCTTAATGTGGTGGGATAAAGAGTGGCAGTGACAGCCACCACTGGCTTAATGCACATCACCTATCGAGGTTTTGGGCAACACAAAGTGACACTAAGATACTGGCTGGGGACAAGCAGCCATCTACAGTTAAGCCTTTGTATGTCAATTCACAAGAAAGAAAGGAACCATTAAAAAAGTTATGATAGTAGACAAGCATACTCTACTCAGAGATACTTTATGATGTTCCATCTTTTCCAAAAAGCCCGCAGAGGGGGTTGGGGTGCATACTGGAAAGTAGTTTCAATGCAACTTGCCAGTATGCAAGTTGCATACTGGCATTCTTTCACCCCTCCCTTTCCCAGGCGTGAAAGAATGATTTTCAGAAAGATGTAGCTCAAAACACACTGACTTTTTTTCCATAAAACTGTACATTTGAAAAGGAAAACAAACGTTAAATTCACTAACATTAAAATGCATATTTTTATCTACCGTAATTCACATACTACCATAAATCTCATAATATGGAATGTGTTACTTATTTCAGCAACACATTCCATATTACACGCACAATAAACTACAACTGAAAACCATTTCCATTAAAAAACAGATTAATGATATGAAATCCAACTCTGGATACATGGAGGCATAAACAAGAGGCAGAGATTCTCACACAATGATAATCTTGAGTTAAGAAAAAACAGTGTTAATGTATTTCCACAAAAATTAATGAACTACTTGATTTTATTGAGGAACACAAAAGCAACATTTTCTCTGCAACGACAATTATGTATGGATTATTACATAATAATAATAATAATATAAATAATAATAATAATCTATATTTTTCTGTAGTTCTAATACAGAAATATGGCATGGAAATTCCAACATCATTCCACACTCAATTAACTTATTTTTCATAAGATCTGAAAAATGGGCCAGTAAATATTCAAACTTGTCTAGACTTTTTGAGACTGTGTAGGAACCTGGTACATGAACACTGGCTAAATTTAGCAGGTTCAAAAGGCCTTTGTGCAGAATGTGATACGTTTTTGAACATTAATCTGCTACCGTTGGACAAAAACTTGGACAGAATAGATACAAGTAAGACAGGACATGAAATCCAGGACAGGCAACATAAGTTAAGAAAGTAGCTACTGGGATCAAAGTAAACTGTTTTTTTGTACTGTACAATATTCCACAACTATGACACTTACTTGTAACAGATTGAAATATAGAAAGAGTTCATTGAAAAGAATTAGACTAACAACTAAAATGACTAGCAACGCTCAAATTAAGCATTTCAAAAACTAAAATTATAAACTAAAATTAAATTTGACTTCAGTCAAAAACAGGGCGAGTCGAATTTAAAAATGTCAAAATTAATATTGGTCAGGCATATAAGCTGATAGCTTCTTAATTAGTCAGGCTTTCAACAGTTTGCTGTGTAACAGACATGCTGCAGATTAAAAACAGTGCTGATTGCTGCATCTTGACATTCCAAACCAGCCTTCTACATGTTATGAATCGGAAATATCGTAATAGCCAAACATATATTTACTGTGAGCAGGGAAAAGCCTGAGAAGTCAGCTGACCAGCAGTGCACAATGACAGAATGAGAACATGTGGCTCTACTGTCCACCTTATGCAACTGGAGAATATAAACATATTATATATTTAAAAGATTAATACGTACATATGTAACACACAGATAAGTGGTAGATAGAACCATTTTTTAAATAAACCATTATATACTCCAGATTACTGACCTGCAGATAGGCTGGAAAAGCTTCTTCCAGCTTGGTCTTCTTCTTCCTGTAGCGTTTCTTTATCTTTTCTGGGACCTCTTGTCCAGAGGGCGTCTCATCCAAAGGAGTTTCTGGCTGGGCTTCTGTCCAACCTGAAAACAAAACATTATTTTAGAAATTTCTGAGTTCAATGACACACATTTAAATTATATGCATAGTTTTGGTGCACTGACTTTCATCTTTAATGATGGGATTCTCTGACACAGAGCCAGACGAATCTTTTCTGCAGAGGGATCGCTTTGCTTTGCTTGGACCTTGGCCTGGCCGGCTTCTTTGACGGACCATGAACCCCCCAATGCCTGATAACAAGCAAAAACAGATTTACTTGCAAACTTACATTTAAGTGCAATTCACCATTTCAAAACTGAGGCTGACTAGTTTAAAGCCTAGCCTTTCTCTGTCTCTGCTAAGTGGCAAAATAATGCAGGCTTGAAAACACCAGACAGAGCCCTCTGTGCATCTGAGGCCGTGAGATGGCAGCACATCTCTGCAGCTACAACGCTGGGCATGTACTGCACCATTTTATGCTTCAGGAGAGCTGTCTCCTTGGATCAGGTGCCCTACCCGGTCGGTACGGTTTCCTCTTCCTCTTCTTGACGCCGTCGGCCCCTTTGGAGTCATCTTCCGCTGGCTCTCGCTCCAGGCTTGAGTCAGACTTTGTCTCGCAATCAAGGAGCTCCGCCTCTGTACGAGGTAGAGAAGAGATGATTAGTGACAGCCCAGCAGCTGAGAACACCCCAGTTAGGCCCCTCAAAACAGTAACAGGGTCAGTTTCATCCAAACCCCACTCTATAGCAAGATATTCACCTGATTAAACTTCAATTGCACAAGTTCCAAGAGTGAATATCTTTCTATTAAATGTACACTGATCAAAACAGACCAAAGACTACTATAGTAAACAAGTGAAATTTAAATCAGTTACATTGAGCACATGCCAATATATCAGCTGCTTTTATTTTTAAATCTTTTCTGGGATATTGCTAGCTGAACATTTGTCAAGCAGATAGTTACCAACACCACAAGGTTATTACTAAAGAAGCTGGCTGTTCAGTGTGCTGTACGAACATATTAATGGAAGGTTGAGTGGAAGGAAAAACTGGGGCAAAAAGTTGCACAAGCAACAGATTTCGAAACATGAGGACTGGGAAGCAAGACTCTAAGAGTTTCTGAGAAATTCATAAGGTGTGAACTGTGGGTGAAATCAGAACCTTAACAACAGACAGAGTACAATGGCCAAGTTCCTTTTGTTAAGCCACTCATGTAGCAGAGAAAACATGGACAGAGCTCCAATATCCTCCTCTCGAGTTAAAGTAAGTTTTACCTTCATTTGAAAACAAAGTGAAATTAGAGAGGTATGGAATCCAAGTTGCTATCAGATGTTTAAATATATGATGTTTCAACAGGCAGTGATGATTTCAGCACCACTGTGTTTTGCCTAATCCAAAGACACTTTGTGTTTCCCACAGCTTTTGTTGTCAGCTTTGTGGAAACTGATTTTATTTTTCAGAAGGACTCAGCACCTGCCTCCGCTGTCAGTAGTACTAATACTTGCTTTAATGACGACAGTATCATTATGCTTGATTGGCCAGAAACTCATCAGACTTGAACATCATAGAGAAACTAAGGACTTCCATCACGAGGAACTTATGAGACACCAGAACCAATGATCAAAATAAACTGAAAGTTGCTATTAAAGGTACCTGGGCCTCCATAATAGCATGGCAGTGCATCAGTGTGTTCCATGTCACAACACACTGATGCAATACATAGACATACTGGTCATTAGGCCAATATTTCTGTATTAAAAAATAGCTTCTCTGTTTTCTATAATCTATTTTTGCTAGACACTGAGTCATGGGTCTTCTTTATTTACAAGCTATGAATGAACAGAAATAAACATAGGAATGTATGCCTCTCAGTAGAAGAAACCTATCTAGTCTTAAGATTAAATTCTTTATTGAATTACAAAAATATATAAATTTTTTACAAGATATTTAATTTCCTAAAATGGGTCGGTACAACAGAATTGCATACAAGTTGTATGAGATCATAGATACCTCTGTTGTCCTCCATGTCTTCGTCTCGAGACAGTTCTGAAAGAGGGTCCACGGGGGCCTGAAGCACTGCCACGCTGTTCTGGTTAATGATCTTCAGCTTTAGCTTTGGTTTGGGTTTCCGTCGTCGTGACGCAGCAGCAGACAAGCTCTGGAGCTGACAAAGTCCTGACTCTGTCAAACAAACACCATCCTGGGTGTAGGTCCGAGACAGATCTGAACAGAAAAACAGCAAAACAGGTTAAATACTTCAAAAATAAATATCCATCTCCTTTGGACTGCTTTAAACTTACCAAAATCTTTAGCTTTGGAAAACGTCTGTGTCACAAGTAGTGGCTCAGTGATCTCTCTTGCCTTTGTTATAACTGCAGTAGAACCAAAAGCACAGAAGCAGTTAAGTAATTTAACAAAATAATTATTAAACATGTGGCAATAAAAAACACAACACATTTGCTTTAAAAACAACAACAACATTGTGCTAAATCACAACGCTCCCACCTTTTGTGGTCTTAAATGTTCGGCACATCGTGCAGTCGAAGCTGCTCTCTGCCGCCTTTTCTACATCATCTTCTGAATGAAGATTTTGACAAGAAGCATGAAACCATCTGCAGAGAGGAGAAGTTCAGATAGTTTCCAGAGAGTTAGTCAGGGTGCTGCATTCCTTCCATGACAGTTCTGCAGGACCAACACAGACCTGTCACACTGGCGGCACTGAACAATGATGGTGCCCTCGCTGTAGTCCACCAGGCAGACTGGGCATGATGTAAGACTGGCACAGGGAGCACACTGTGTGTAATTATTTTGCCAGTCACACCTCAGTCCTGGAGTGGTTGCACCACATTGAGTGCAGGACACACACCTGCAGGATATGGGAGAAAAACAATGATTATTTAGTCCAAATTATTTCCAAGAGGATAGAGATAAAAACAAAAAAACAACATGAGGCCACATATGTTAAATTAAACAATTATTTTGTTTAGCCTTAAAGAAAGCATCACAAAAAAGTCATAAATTGGGAAAGAGTGAAGTTAAGTAAACCAGAATGTGACTCTGCAAGGCACCAGTTCAATTCTAATTTAAAAGTTTTACTGCTTGAAGCCCATTTGAGCACAATGATCAAAAAGTTACTCACCACTTGCACTTCCAGCTGTCCTTAGGAACATTCTGCAGAGGAGGGTCCAGACAGTATGTGTGATAGCTGATGTCGCAGTCGTCACACAGCAACAAGCGGCCAGGATCTGTGGCTTGCCCACAAGCCTCACACACCGTACACTCAAGACATCGCCAGCCTTTACTGAGCACCACCTTGGTGATCTGTAAACAGTAAAGCAGTAACAGACATGGGAAATGTAGTTTCTGCCCAGCAAGCTGTCTTTTAAGATCTTTATCCTATAGAAAATAGGAAGTTCTCGATTCATTTTTGACAACTAGTTCGACAGTGAGCAGTCGTATAGTGTGGCTGTGAGGAAGAAGGGATAGAGAGAACAAAATAAAGAAGAAAAGTAAGATTAAGAAGAGAAAGAAAGAAAAGTTTGTACATGAGCAAAAGAAATGAAAAACAAATTTAAAAAAAAAGCCACAATGAGAGAAAGATGGAGACATGGAAGGAAGAAAGTCCAAATCATTCAGAGATAGAACTCAAGTATGGAAGGACAAAAACAAAGAAGGAAAGACATTGAAGGAAAGTAGTCAAGACATGAGGGAGTGAGGAAGTAAAGGTAAAAAGAAACGTAAGGCAGAACAAGAAGGAGAGAGTAACAAGGAAGTAGATGAAAAATGGAAAAGAAACTATACCTTTATACCGACACAGAAGGGATGGTAGCACTGGCCACACTGTACACAGGCCAATAGACGTCCCTCTGCACCGAGACCAAAACTCCCACAAACCACGCACATGTCCTAAAGGGAAGACAGATGTGAGTAAACTGATTTCAATGCAATGGCCGAGTTGTGCCAGTAAGTTTCAGAGGTTAGAGTAAAACAAGGCTTGATTATTTCTATTTTTGTGCTGTTGGGAAAAAAATAAACTCCGGAGGCCAAACTTTTATGCAAACATTTTATTATGAGGCCATTTAGCGTAAATACTGAAATTCCTGGTCAGGAATTTCAAATTAAAATCAAAATGAGCACAAAACAGATGGGTACACATACAAACCTGTTTTAGCGTGAAACTGTCATTGCTGGAGAAAATTACGACAGTGTTGTGCATCGCATTTTCCTCTTCTTCTTTGAGTGGGTATTGTGTTTCTATTGCAGTGATCTGCAAATAAGAAGGAAAAAAAAAAAAACAACCCACAACAAATTAACATATAAATGGGAGAGCACAGGCTTTAAAAATATTTTATCACTGTCAAATCAAAATGTGTAGTTTTTCTTTGCTATAGAACTGAAAATGCACTACCTTTGATATGAACATCATCACTGCTTATAAAACAGCTATTGTTTGCTAAACTAAGCATTTAAACAACCTCGTAAAGATCATACCCCAGGGTTGATGCTGGGACTCACTCCGTTTTTCCCTCTGGCTCTGCCCCGTCCAGCTCTGCCCGACAGCCCTGCTCCTCTTGGCCTCCTCCTACCAGGAAAGCCTGATCCTCGACCCTGCAGATGAACAAAAAAAAAAAAAAAAAAAAAAGGCCAATTCAGTCGAACCATGCAATCATAATTCATCGTCATACAAACTCAAAACGATAGGCCCAAGCTCGGTCTGATTGCAAAGTCTGCTTCTTTTCTGAAACACCTCTTTGGATGCTGAATGCCCAATTCGTTTAGCTAAAGGTGCAACTATTAACCAAGATGCTTCTTCTGCAGATGATTTGCTAGACAAAAAAAATATATAATTTCTTAGCTCAACAGCTTAATTTCTAGTTCATTTAAGAAACTATGTATTGTAACAACTGAGGTTTGTCAAACTAGGACAGCATTATATATGCAAATTGTTATACTGAGAATTCACTCATTGACGGGACAAAGGAGCGACTGGACACTTCTTCAATACATATTTGCACTACATGCTAAAATTACACATCACAGATTGACTGAGGCAATAATGGTTCACGAGAGATGTGAATGTCATGGTGAGGGGATAAATACAAAATTTATTTATGATGGGTGACACATTTAAATCAATATTAAACACTGATATTACATATTGTATGGTTTCAAGAAGGCAAACCTAATTTTAACTTGACACCACTCTGTGCTTCTGCATTCAATAAAAATGAAGGCAGCAACTGTTCTTCAAATTAGAACTGCAAAATATTTACTGGATCTTCACAATATATTGTTCCTACACAGCAGGTTACATGTTAACAATATTGTGTAGGAACAACGAATGTTAAAAAAAAATTAAAAAAAATTTACGTTTCTGCCCTCAGCCCTTCATGGCCATTTGTTACAATAAACTACTAAGATTTATTGTAACCATAAGTCGTTGGAGGTCTCTCTACAGTAGCTGGTGATTATATATGAAAGTAAAAAAAAAAAGAAGAAGAAGAAGAAGAAGAAGAAGAAGAAGAAGAAGAAGAAGAAGAAGAAGAAGAAGAAGAAGAAGAA
>CAEFZY010030359.1:0-20153 GCA_903066815.1 Brachyrhaphis roseni
CATCCATCCATCATCCATCCATCCATCATCCATCCATCATCCATCCATCCATCATCCATCCATCATCCATCCATCATCCATCCATCATCCATCCATCCATCATCCATCATCCATCCATCATCCATCCATCCATCATCCATCATCCATCGTTTCTTCCTTTCCAATCATTGCACAAGATTTAACTTTAAGTTGATCCTAAAACTGAAAAAAAAGAAAATGAATTAAATAATAATAAATTAAATATTTAACATCAAACAAAATAAAACAAAAAATTAAAATGACCTAAAATTAATGTATTTTTATAATTCACTATAAATTCAAAGTTTTTTTTAAATTCTAATATAATGAAAAAGTGACATCCTGCTGTATAAAATGTAATAAAGTAATGTTGACTTGTCGTTGCTCTCCAGCGGTGAAGCAGAGACGAAGTGGAAGACGGTGAGCAGGTGTTTCCATCACACCTGCTGCGCCCAACAACACACACCAGCTAGCAGATGGTGCTCCACAGACCTGTGAGTTTATTAACTCCATGCACACAATCACACACCAGTGCACATGTCAGCTCCGCAGCGCTCGAACACACACACACACACACACCTGAGCGTTGCTGTGGCCTGCAGCTGCAGAGCGGCGAGGCTCGGAGAGAGCTGCGGTCTCTCTGCTGTCTCAACACATGGAGCGCCGACTCCTCCAGCGACTGACAACGTCTTAATGAGCGTTTCCAAAGTCTCAACTCAATTATAAAGTCTCCGGCACCGCCTGGCCTGGAAGGAGGCTGCGATCCACTGCAGAGCGGGGGGGAGGCAACCGGGAATTTTTCCTCCAGGTGTTAAAAACTTCTGGCAGATTCTGATAGAGATCCTTCCTTCAGACGTGAGGATTTATCAGAAAACGGCTGACTGAACCTGTTAGCAGCTGCGTCATCACAGTCGGTGGAAAGAACTCTTTAATATTTTAACAGATCCCTTCGCCTTATAGGCACCCCTGGGTAGGAAGTCTAAGAATCCTTCAATTAAATGTATCTCTTATTGGCAGCAGCATAACCTAACAGGGAAAAATGTTGAAAAACCAAATAATCAGCAACGCTCAACTGAGAAGAAATTCCTGACAACAGAAAATGAATTCAACATTTGGCTGGCAGAGATATCATTAAACATTTTTTATAACCATACAGTAAAACTACAGCAGCAAGTAGGGCAACATTTATTTAAAGAAAACGGTTCATTACGAACCATGTTTAAATAACGGATACATTATGAACGTGATATTCAATAAAAAAGATCCGTTTTATTCCCGCAAAGTGAAAAAAGATGTTTTATTTTGTTTGGTTGAAATGTAAAATGTAAAAGATATGACCTCTGACCCCAAGGACCTGACTACACAGACATCGTTGTTAATTTCAATCAATTAATTATATAGATTTTGATGAATAACATATTGCTTTTAATATGCATAAGTCCTGAGCTGGAACCTTTGTATGCACGTGTTTCTGGTACAGGCCTAACCCTGTCGGACCGCTACATCCGCTAACCGCTACATCCGCTAACAGCAGCTATGGAGCGGCTTCTCTCTGGGGTTCACTTCTGCTTCACATCCATCTGATTGGACGCTGGAAAAGACTATCGCTGTGTTCAAGGTGTGCTAAAATGAGTTAGCCTGTTAGCGAAGCTAGGCTAGCGTAAAATAGCATTGCAATGCTAAGCATGTAGCATTATAGTTGAGTTAGTTATTCAATACTTTAGCAGCAAAAATGGTTTTGAGAAGAAAATGTGGCTTATTGTTGCTTCCTCCCACAAACTAACAGATCATCTTTTTACATTGCTTGTAGATATTTTGCTTTTTGGAGAAGTTGTTTTTTTCTCTAACATACAGAAGACGGATAGAAAAATGTAATGTATGTTAAATAAATGGCTCATTGTGAAGCACCTGCAGTTAAACAGTGATCCAATGGGAACGTGGATCATTTAAGGAGAAGATGGATGAAAACAGTCCGTTTCCCTGGGTTTGGTTGAAATGGAGGGAAACTGCTGGATAACAGAGGGAGAGAGAGCAGCCTGGCGCTGCAGACTCTGTGGAAAGGTGTGATATTATAATCCGATTGGTGGCGGCTCCTTTGTTCTGCTGAAACGCTGGCTGTTCTTCAGGCCTTTTTCAAACCATCATTATAATGATGACAGGCGTTAAAAGCCTGAGGAAAAAATCCACCAGAAGTTACATGAAGAATCAAAACTCATTCATTAATGCTTCATCTGCTTTATATTTCTATATTTCACTGATTTTCTCTGCTTAAAATTCAAAATATCTATCTTAAAACATCTCATCTTAAATCGACGCTTCATGTCAATAAACGGCATGCTAAAGATCTTAAATCACTCTTTTTCCATCGTCCAATCACGTTCCTTCCTTCGCATCACATGCTTGGACGACTCGTTTCAGAGTATGAAATATTATATGTACTATAAGAAAACAGGAAACGTTTTGTTCTGATAAATGAAACATTTGGGTTTGTTTCCCATCAGTCACTGTCAAAGCTCATTCGTCTGAAAAACAGCAGCAGCCCTGATATTCATAAAGCATTAATAACTGAGCTGCTGTCGGACAAACTGAGGCAGAAAAACAACAAGATTTACTCTGATTCCTGAGCGTCAAACTAAGGAGAAACACAAATAGAGTCTGGAGACGATCATGATAAATTTATCAATAAACGACAACAAAAGATATCAAAAATCTGAGTGGAAAAACAGCAGCAAAGACAAAACAAAAAACCAGGAGAAACAGGAAGAGGTGGAGACGGATGAGCTACAGGTGAGACAATCAGGTGACGAGGAACAGCTGCTGCTGGCGGCATGGAGGGAGCAAACATGATGGATTTATGAAATATTAATAACAGAAAGGGAAGCACTGATCCAAAGTAAATGCACAAATAAAGAGAGTAAACTAATAAACCAAACAATTGTAAGAAAGAACTAATAAATAAAGATCTAAGACAATAAACATCAAAAAAATGCTGAAACTTAATGTGACCAGAATTCAAAAGGTTAAAAATATGAAGTTTCCTCCAGGATTGTTCAGATTTAACTCCGTCTGTCATCACATCACCTCTGACAGCAGGATGCTAATCCACCGCACCATCAGATAAGATGAGTGTACTAATGTTGTCGCCATGGTTACTGCTGTTGCTTTTTGCTAATGTCAGGAATAAACCCTGTTTCATTTCACTCAGAAGTTGTGATCATTGTTTCTTTCCACATATTTAGAATAAAACTTTACATTTAGAGGAGAAAGAGGCGAGGAGAGTTTGGATGAGAGCAGCTGGACGGAGTTTCAATGATTCACAACTACTATTATCTTAGAGGTTCAACAATCAGACCGGCCAACAGGTCGTTGGTCTGGTTCTGGTTCTGTTGGGTTTCTCCTGACCAACATTCAGACCGACTCTCCTGTCGTCTGTTTATACATTTATCTTTAAAGAGAAATCAGAGGAATGCATTGATTGAGTTAAAGATGTAAAATACAGTTTGGTGTTTGTGTTGATCCTCTAGGCAGACATTCAAACATTTATTTTCTCAGAATTTATCATTTTGGTGCTTTTTTAATCTATAATCTGCATCTGGAACAAACAGCTGATCGTTTCCGGCACATCAGAACAAAATAACGTCTGAGCTGAGAAGTTTCTGCAACACAAAGGAAAACTTCTCACATTTTAACTATTTAACTGCATTCAACTGGACTAAAGGTCATGAAAATAAAACCTTTTCTAACTGCTTCCCATCCACAGACACACCAGAGGAATAAATATTAATCTTAAAGCTCATAAGCAAAAAGACGGCTGGTAAAATGTTTCACATTTATTATAAACATTTTGTTAGACAGAAAAATAATAATATTCTATATGCTATAATGTTCAACCCAACAGCTGCATTTAAAAATAAATCAAATCCTGAATAAATCCAACAGCTGCATTAAGATCCAAATGAAGCTAAAATTAGATGAAGAATCAGATCCAACATCTAAATACGGATTATATTTGAAATAAAGATATTTTATCTCATATTGTAAACTATTCATAGCCTGCTCTCCTCTGAGTCGCCGCGTCCAAAATCATCCCTGAGGAATCGGTTCCAGCAGACGAAAAACTGGGCCAAGCCTTGACCTTTGACCCCGGCGCTCTGTCCTCCTCCCTAGTGAGTTTCTGCTCTAACACCGAATGTTCCAGGAATTTCAGAAGTGCATTAAAACTGGAGCAACAGCAGGAAACACGGAGCCCAGAGCTGGAATCAAACCCACAACTAAATAAAACGGTTTGATAAACTGGGACTGGAAAGAGAAGCTACAAAAATACACTACAAGTCGACACGTTATAATAAATGATCTGATCAGCAGCATGAAGTTTAAGCTCCGCCCACCTGTCAATTCAAGACTTTTTATCCCAGAATATTTTACAGTAAAATGTCAATGACACAGTGTGGCTGATTACAGAGAGGTAAAACTCAGGAAGTGACATAGCTAACAGTCTGCTCAGTTTCCTGTCCAAACACAACACATCACACACACACACACACACACACACACACACACAACACATCACACACACACACACACATCACACACACCCACATCTCTCACACACACACACCTCCACACACACACCCACATCACACACACACACACACACCCACATCACACACACACACCCACATCACACACACACACCCACATCACACACCCACACCTCACACACACACACACACACACACACCCACACACACACATGCCACCATGCAGCAATGTTGTATTTCTGATGGTTTTCTTCCTCTCACATAAAAACGTTACTCCTCAGCAAAGTTTCTGGTATTTTCTGTAATTTTATGGTTTCTTCTTAAACAGTCGAACAAAAACTTAAAGCTAATGAACAATTATTTCAGTTGTTAAGATGAAATCAAGTTGCATCAAATGATTTAATCAAAGCCCATTTCTTTGCTATTTATTGCCTGAGACTTGGAGCCGTGGCGGTAAAAATAAAATTAAAGAAGAAGAAAATTAATTAGCCATTGTGTCGGGATCAGAGAGCGCCCGCTGCACGGAAACAAAGGATCTAAACGCTCACTTCATGTTCCGTTGGAAAGACGGACGAGTCGAGTTCAAGAGTCTGGCTGCAGTGATTTCAGCTCCTCTCTGCAGAGAACAAGATGAATAGCTCAAATAATTCAGCTGGAAAGAGTCTCTACAAAATACAGAGCGATTCAATATTCATTCATCTGAAACAACTCCCCGTTTCCCCCCGGCTGAAGCTCAAAGCGTTGCCAGATTGGGTTCCCTCGTCCTGCTTCCTGTTTCCATGCTTCGCTCTCTTCCAGGCTGAGCTGCAGTCAGTTCAGAGCAGTTCCTCTCCCTTTGCTTCCAGAAGCTCGTCCTTCCGCTAAATTCACATATTTTCTGTCTCTGAAGTTAGAAACCAAATCAGATTGTTTCTACAGGAAGTGTTTCTGTTTCTCTCACAGCTGTTAGCAGCCATGATGGAAATTATAAAGGAGATTCATGGCTTCCATCAATAACCACCTCCTGCAGATTTAATAGCTACACATAAATGACACGCCAGCAGCATCACTGAGTCTCTCCTGGGATTACAGAGAATATCCAGCAGAAAGTAGACATGGCCTCCAAACTGGCAGCTCTCAAACACTCACGAACAAATTTCACACACACACACGCACATCTCTGGGCAGGAATATAATCTCGTTAACACACACAGAACGCCCAGAGGAACCGTGGCTCTGGGTTAGCACTAGATAGCAGCTTCTGGGATGAAGAGGCAGCTTCCAGGTTACAGGGATGAAAGTTTCAAAACCATCCGGGGAACAAACGAAAGAACAGACAAACGAACGAATGAAAGAACGAAGTGAAGTCATGTCGGTCATGAAGTTTGCTCATACATCAGTTTTTGGATCAAAGATAATATTTAGATCCATTTTTTGAGCGAAGCATCCTGGCTGTCACTTCTGGAAGTCTTTAGGAGCTTTTTCCTTAAACTCAAGGCTTCATTCATGAAACAATCGAAGGAAAATTGTCTCCAGTGAGTCTGAGGGTTGGACTGGGAGGTCAGTGTGTTTATATGTGTAACATCAGGACTAATAAATGACCTTCATCACCTCTGGAGATCAACACCATGAAGGCAGCTAACGTTTTTATCAATAAACTTCTTCCAGATCACTATTTGTTTCCAACATTTTTAGCATAATAAATGTCACAAAAATAAAACAAGAAAAGTTTAACCATTGCTCCAGATTATTTCAGATTCTCCCTCCTTGCCTGACTGAAGCTGATCCAGAGCTTAAACTACCACATATCAGTGTGATTTTGATATTAGTAAAGTATTTTTATGAATTAAAGGAGATCAATGGTCATAAAAAACAGTAATCTAAAAATAATTGAATAGTTATGTGTTATTATCTGAAAATGTTGCTCTGGTTTATATCATTTTAATGTGGACCAATTAATCCAGAAAATATGACAGATTATAAAGTGACCTCCTGCAGATTATGATTAGAAAATGGGAAAATACTTTAATTATAATTATTAAAGCAGATACCAAACATCTGATTTAGTCCTGAAACAGACAGAAACATTTCATATTGGACATGAAATGTTTAAACCTGCAAAGATCTGAAATGTTTCAGAGGGGAAAAGATCAGCAACCTGAAAATCCTCAAATATTTAATGTAGAGAAAGAAAATGTTTGTTAAATATAGATCAGATTTCATATTTATCTCCTTTAGGATCAAATCAAATGGGTTCTGTTCACTTCTTCTTAACAAACTGAATTTGTACTTTTATAAAGTTTTTAGCTCAATAATCATTAGTTTGGTGAGAAACATTTCAGTCAGTTTGCTTTAAACATCTTTGCTGCGTGGAAACAGCTGGAGGCAGAAAGATCCTTTTAACTGGGTTACAGTCATGATTCATGTTTTAGTGACGATTTAGAAACAAAGGACAGCGACAGGCTGGTAAAAAAACTCTCATTTCATCGGTTATTAGAAAGCAGAAATAAAAGTGATGTTGATATTTCATGTATTCTGAAGCCAGCTAATATTCCAACATGGGATTAACTGGGATTAGAAAACCACTGAAGACAGAAATAGTGTAACCATGCGTTTCATTTCTGCAGAGATGAGTTAGTTGAAGCTTAGCTTTAGCTCCCCTCTCTGCTTTGATAGGCCTTGTTGATCACTTGGCTTGTAATAAAACAATAAACTGTTTCTCAGCACTGATGGTGGATTTCATTAGTCGTCTGAAGAGAAACTCAGACCAAACGTCTGGGTTGAGATTGTGATTCAACATGGCCGCTCCTCGCATCAACAGTAGTTAGCTGCAGTGGAAACACGTTTAATGAAGTTTGACTGATTAATTGATTGGTTAATTTGATGATTGATTGATTGATTGATTGATTGGCGGCTTTATGGTGAATTTTACAGATCTCTAAATAAAATGAGCAGGTAAATGTCGTCCTCTATGTGATATGGAAAAATTATCTACCAAAATAAACAAACTGGAGAAAAAGCGAAGCCACGACAGAATGATTTCTTTTTACATTTCTACAGCAGCTCTTTACTTTGACTTGACAGATCCAACCAGAACCGTGACTCGGGTCTGAACTGTCCAATGAGACGCCGCCGTGTTAACATGGGCGCAGTGTTAACGTGGCCGTCGGGTTAACGTGGCCGTCGGGTTAACGCGGCCGTCGGGTTAACGTGTTAACGTGGCCGTTGGGTTAACATGTCCGTCGGGTTAACGTGTTAACGTGGCCGTCGGGTTAACGTGTTAACGTGGCCGTCGGGTTAACATGTCCGTCGGGTTAACGTGTTAACGTGGCCGTCGGGTTAACGTGTTAACGTGGCCGTCGGGTTAACGCGGCCGTCGGGTTAACGTGTTAACGCGGCCGTCGGGTTAACGTGTTAACGCGGCCGTCGGGTTAACGTGTTAACGTAGCCGTCGGGTTAACGTGTTAACGTAGCCGTCGGGTTAACGTGTTAACGGAGCCGTCGGGTTAACGTGTTAACGTAGCCGTCGGGTTAACGTGTTAACGGAGCCGTCGGGTTAACGTGTTAACATGGCCGTCGGGTTAACATGTCCGTCGGGTTAACGCGTTAACGTAGCCGTCGGGTTAACGTGTTAACATGGCCGTCGGGTTAACATGTCCGTCGGGTTAACGTGTTAACGTAGCCGTCGGGTTAACATGTCCGTCGGGTTAACGTGTTAACATGTCCGTCGGGTTAACGTGTTAACGTAGCCGTCGGGTTAACGTGTTAATGTAGCCGTCGGGTTAACGTGTTAACGTAGCCGTCGGGTTAACGTGTTAACGTAGCCGTCGGGTTAACGTGTTAACGTGGCCGTCGGGTTAACATGTCCGTCGGGTTAACGTGTTAACGTAGCCGTCGGGTTAACGTGTTAACGTGGCCGTCGGGTTAACGTGTTAACGTAGCCGTCGGGTTAACGTGTTAACGCGGCCCTCTCAGCTGTGGAATGAACCGGCTTCTGGTATTTTAATAGGAGAAAGTATTACAGTTCAGCAGGTGCAGCTTTATGGCCAACAGGGCAGCACTGATATCAGTTACTGGAGTTTTACCTCAAAAGGTTTTGACCTTTATGCCCAACAGCATTCCAGCTAAATCTGCAGTATTTTCAATTATTCTTGTCTTTATCACTTTGTTTAGGTTGAAAAGTGTCCAGATTTCCTCCGCTCCAACCGTCCACTCTGACCTTTAACAGCCATGAAGCATCTTGTTTGTTTCAGCGGTTAGCTGCAGTCCTGCGCCGCTCCAGACCTTTACCACCCAGAGTGCAGCTGAACAGAGTGAATATAATTATCTCATAAATCCTGGTAAAAATTAAAGCCAGAATACAACATGGAGAGAAAGATGAGGAAAACACAAAGCAAATAAAAGTGAAACCTCACATCTTAAATTTAAACTTCAATTCATTTGATTTTTCTGAAGCTTTTAAAGAGTCGCAGTCAGAAAGATAAATGTTTCATATTCATGTCGCCTGCAGATATAAAAACCAGATAGTGACCAGTTGAAGAGAAATATCAACATTTCTGCCTAAAACACGACAAACTTCTGACCAATCACAGCCCGCCTCCCAGAACTCTGGAGGGAACGCTGAAGCTCATAGGCTCTGCCACTTAATGGCTCCACCCACCGGTTTCTTTGCCCAGCCCACTGTTTTATTGGCTCCGCCCACTGTTCCTGACGTTGTTTTGCGACCTTTGAACCCGTTGAAGTTCAGCTCCGTCTTCCTGGGAATTCAGTAGAAACCAAAATGAGTCAAAGTTTTCCTTCAGCAAAGACGAGGCTGGTTGATTCTCGCTTTCATTTTTGAAGTTTCCTTTTTGTTGTGCTGCTTCCTGCGCATGCATACGTCCAGGAACCGTCTCCATGGCAACGTCACAATCTCCTGCGTTGTTACAAAATGGAGGTTGACCGACCGCTAAAATCTGATCCTCCATCTTGTTTCCATCTGGTGAAGAAGGAAGTTGCTCTCAGTGTCTTCAGAGGTTTTTGTGTTGTTTCCTTCAGTGGTTGTTGGTGCAGCGCCCCCACAGGCCAGGAGGGGAACAGGTTGGTTTGACTCAGAGCAGAGAGACAGAGAACCACAGCAACTGGAGAAGTTCTGGTTCCAGTAGAACCGGGTCTACTGGACTATCAGAGGGAAAAATACCCTCTCAATAAAGAAAGAAGTTTAAGCCGAGTTAAAAGTATAGAAATGAGATGATGATAACAGCAGCTACTCTTTAGGTCTTCAGTTCACCTCATTACCTTCCTGCTCCAAGGTGGGGGTTATGCTTTGCAGCGATGATCATATTTATCTCACCTCATCATGACCAATTAGTGGTGGGATGAAGCTGCTGCAGCACCGATGTCCCTCAGGTCCCTCTGATGAGTCTGGGGGTAATTGGGGTCAAGGTTGGGGTCAAGGCTGCGGTGGGCTCCAGCAGGAAGCAGCGGCCCGGCCTAATCCAATCAGCATCCATCAGGCCACGCTCTAATCGGACCATTTACCCAGCAGTTAGACGTTATTAGGGCTGAAGCCGATCCTTACTGCAGCCGGATCCACTCCGAGAGGAACACGGATCCGCTCCGAGAGGAACACGGATCCACTCCGAGAGGAACACGGATCCGCTCCGAGAGGAACACGGATCCGCTCCGGGAGGAACACGGATCCGCTCCGGGAGGAACACGGATCCGCTCCAGGAACAACACGGATCCGCTCCGGGTGTGACAGCACGGCGGTCGTCTAAATTAAGAGCAATCATCAGTCTGTTTGCCACCATCAGAGCCATCTAAGCCCATCTGGGAGGTGTGTGTGTGTGGATGACTACACACTCACACCAGTCAGGCTCCTCCAGTGAAGAGCCCAGGTGTTCCTGTTAAAGTGTTAATTAGATTAGCAGAGATCAAACCGGGTGGCGTTGCCTGGGGAGCGAAAGGTGGCGGCGCCGCCCCGCATGGCCGCCGGCTCCAAACGCGCCTCGTCATCCACCAATTAGGACTAATTAATCACTTCTTCTCTGCTCACTTCGTCTGTGGGAAGCTGCCTGGTCAAATCGCTCAGACTAGTTATTTACTGCTGAACGAGGTCAGATGGTGTCATATTTAGACCAATAATCAATAAATAATCACTTCTAATCCCGGAGCGACTGAAGAACCCCGACAGAAACGTTTCACACAGAAACTTACAGATTAAAAGGTTAAACTGGTCAAACTGGTCCCAGTTCATGGAGGATCTGTGACGAGCGGCACCAGAACCAACAATGAAGACCAGCTGGACATCGACTGAGAAACGCTGCTGGCCCTTTAAATCAGCCGTTACTAACCCTCATCATTTTGAGATTAAGTTCAAAAAAGAAGAAAAGCTGCAGAAAGTTTGGTGGAAGGATTCTCAAATTGTTTCTCTGATCTACAGGAGAGCGCAGCATCCAGACTCAATCTTAGCGGGTTTCTCTCTGCTCTACCGGGTCCAGAACAAACCGGGCCGAGCGTGGCCGTGTTCCTGCAGAGCCTCAGAACCGGAGCTCAGAACCGGTTCGGTTCTCCAACAGGTTTTCTGATCGACTCAGCTGGAACCAGAAACATCTGCTGGATTATTCTGCAGAAATCTGCCTGACAACCGATGACATCATCCTGAGGAGCCATGTTGCTATGGGATCTGCAGACTTTTCAGATCGTATGGATAAATATTTGATATTCCAGCATACGCAAAAAAATGACCCTCTAGTTAAAAATGAAGCTCATGCTCAGCATTCCATGGATTCGAGACTTATCTATTTTTCATAGCTCCTATTCTTATCAAAGTATTAATTCAGGTGGAGCTTCAGCTCCTCCATCGTCTCCAACCAATCAGAGCTCTTCAATCCTCGCTTCCCTGAAAGGCTGAAACGTCCGAATGACTTCAGAGGAAACTACCGCCGACACAAACACACATTCAACAAACTGAAGTGGAAGTTTGACTCAATAAAAATGATAATTTTCTTTGTTTTTAACCCTTCAGATCAAAAGTATAGGGTAGAGTTTACAACCGGCAGAACAAACCAGACCAGAAACACTGCAGCCAACATTTCATCCAAATATTTGAGATTTCCTTTATTTACCTGGTTAAATAAAGGAAATATTCATATTTGACTGTTTCTCCTGGTAAAAAATCCCAGCGATAAAATGTCTAATAATATTACAATAATAATGTTTCAGTAATAATCCAGATTTTTTGATCCAATGAGGATTAATAATTTCCTAACATCCAACAATCTCAGCAGAGGAAAAATGAAACATCTCATCAGACACAACTCTCCTAAAACCACAAAATATTATTGTAAAAAACGTAAATTATATAAATAATGTAATAATGTGGACTCCTGCAGTTTACCTGAATCACAATTGAAAATGGTGAAAAAGCAGCTCAGCAGTGGGACAAGGTGATTTATTTTTACTGGTTTTTTAATCAAAAGCTGATTTTCTGAACGGACGAAGAAATTTAGCAGAAAATACTTGGAACCAACTCAACCTGTGGATGCGGCTCTGCTGCTTTTCCAACAGAGGAAAAATTTCTAACCAAGTCAACTTAACTTATAAAACAGCTTAGTACTGTCAGTTTAGTCAGTACTAACCAAAAGACGAAAAATAAAAATTAGGAGGAATAAGGAATAAAAGAACTACAAAGATTTCAGTGACAATACAGAGCAGAAAACAATAAAACTAAATTAAAGCTAATAGAGAACCGTTTCTCCAGCGAAGGTCTTCAGGACAGATTCATCACCACAGCAGAAATTATTTCATCCATTTTTGTCAGAATGCGCAGATTGTCTAAACTGGACACACATTGTGATTTCTGGCTCACTTTCAGATGATTTTCCAGTCACAAAACAATTTCTGCATCTTGAGTCTCGTCCTAATCATGTATTGGTAAAGACAATTGATTAACAAGCAGCTCCTGAAAAAATCACAGCAGTCTGAAGTTGTTGCCGCCCCTCGTGAGGATACCGCCCTGTTGAATCAGCCCGAGATTCACCAGGAACATTTTCACAAACTCTGACTATTTGTTAAAGTTTCCAAGAGCAGCGGCTGGGCTCTGGCTCCAGTTTTCTCCTGAGCTGCATGAAGCTGCAGCAGCCAGAAGCATCCAGTAAATCTTTTAGTTTTTATTATTTTCTTTGACACAGTAACAGTGACAGGCAGCAAAACCTGCTCAGATATAATTTATATAAAAGGAACAGCAAACACGACTCAAGCCTGTATCCTGAGCTACTCATCCAATAAAAACAGTGGAATAATTTATTTCCAGGTGAATAATCCTGCTGCTTTCCCAGTTGATCCATGTTTACTACAGATCCACTGATTTCCAGTTCTTCCCTGGAAATTCTCTAAATGCTGTTAAAGATCAATTCACCTGCTGAACATCTCATCTACTCTAACTGGAAAAACCCGACATCATTGTTCCTTTGAGGAGTTTTCATCAGGAAAGAAAGGCACGAAGCCAAACCTTCTTTGGAAATAATTACAGCTTCTCCATAGTAAATATTAATCATCCAGTCTTTTGGCGTCTGAAATGTCTCCGTCTCTCGTGGGACGGTTTGTTGTCACCGTGGCGCTCTGGGCCAGGCGGACTGATCCGACACCGGCGCCGGATGAGATGGGGACAGTTTGCTTCTAATTGCTGGAAAATGTCAGCACAGTTGATTACAAGTGATTCGTACGACTGCAAAGGGAATCCAAACAAAAGGTAGAGCTGATGAGTGAATGCTTAACGAGACTCATGCAGACTAATGCAGCTGCCTGTTCCTCTGCAACGAACCAATCAGAGCAGCACAGGAAGTCCCTCTGACCAATCAAACATGGTCATCTAATAATCAAACATGGTCATCTAGGCTGTTATTATCTGGTGAACTTCTCACACCTGGAGAATCATGTCTATTAAGGTCCAGTCTGTTCCGAACAGGAAGTAGAGTCGGTTCCGAACCGTCTGTGTTTTTCTAGAGCAAATATTTTAGCAGACTTGAAATGAGACAAAAATCTCCAGCAAGATCTTAATTCACCAACTCCTTAATATTGATTTAAATAGTATTTTTTCACTTATAACAAGACATTTTTCCACATCAGGAATAAAGAATCTGCCGGACAGTTGATTTTTTTCTGATCTTGTGTTTTCTGCCTCGGCGGTTTCTGGGCGGAGAGTTTTTTCCAGCAGCCATTGTACAGCGCACACAGCCAGAAAACCAGCTGAGCTAATCTTCAGCTGGTTTTCCACCTGAGTAATCCAAGTGGAGCTTGGGTTGCTACGGCAACGGGGCCGCCGTTAGCGCCGCCCCGGCTGTGAGGTTCGTTTTCGAGATCCCAGAAAACAATAAGTTCTGATGTTTTTGTTTTTAGACTCTGAAGAGAATCAGATGGAAGAACAGAAACATGCTGAAGTGAATTCAGTAGATCGGGTTTCCTTTAAATGAACAGAAATCCCGTGTGAACCCGAGCCGGAGCTGACTGTGGGTGGGGAGCCCTGATCCTGGCCCAGTTTGCTTCAGAACCGAGTCCAGCCAAACCCAGCTGGTACTGAGTGGATCGGTTAAAGTCTCCATGACGGCTCAGCAGCTGCTGACCTGCTGCGCTGCGTTTCTCAGGCACCTGTTTGACTTTGGAAATGCGCGGCGGCTCTTTGGGTCCATCAGCATCTGCTGCGCGGCTGGCGCCGAATGCAGATGCAGCCGGACCGGCGCTCAGGAAGGCTCCTCACGTCCGCCAGCGCCGAGCGGCACGACAATCCGGCCGCGGCCGCCCAGACGCTCCCATTCTTCAACCGGATTGATTCTCCTCATGCTGACAATCCGACTCATCAATATTCAGCTTCACAACGGCCGAAAATAGCAGCAGCATGCTGGGCTCTCTGAGAGCCGTCCTGTTATAAATAGTCTCAGATTTCAGATAATCTCTCAGAATGTGGAAACATCTGAACCGCCATGTTTTTACACGGGTCGTTTCAGGTGAGGGAGCTCAGATTTCCCACAGGGGAAGGTTTGGCTTCCAGGCACAGAATCAATGACACATTAGTCATTAAAATGGATTTATCTCCACTCCCAGCTGACCAGATATCAGCTGGAAACATGAATTTGGTGAATAAACTTTAAGATTTGCACTGCTACAGTTTCTCCAAAGGATCGATGTGATGATGCGTTCAATGAACCCGGTTGATAGAGTTTGTTTCAATTAGTACAACCTGGAAAACACTCAGTGTGATCGGTCAGAAAACCTCGATCTGTTCTGCTTTTATCAAAATCTGAAATGTTTCAGATCATCAAAGCAACCTGATGGCAGTAAAACTAATTTGAGATCTAAAATTTATTAATTCAGAAAAACTTTATTTTTTAAATGACACCTTTTGAATCGTCTTGCTGCAGACAGGAAGGATCTCCAGTAGCAGTCAGCCTGGCAACAAATTTAAAGAGACCTCTGACTGAAGACTGTAGCTGAATGGCAGAGTAATGACCATGCTAACATGCTAACATGAGGCAGCAGAGGTTCCAGAGTAACATGATGACATCAACAGCTGTTAGCAGCTCTGCTAATCCTCCTCCTTTGCTTTAGCTTCATCGTATCAGGCGATTTGAAGTTCTTCTTCTCTTCATTTCAACTCCCTTGAGATTTGGGGTCAAAATTCACGCTTTATTTGAGATGTGGGGATACAAAGCTACCTTGTTGCCACGGTTACGCATCAAAACTGTCGTAAAGTAAAAAATCCTTCCAGCTGCTCAGCATCTAGAACCAGAGAGAAAAATGATGAAACAGAAACAACTTTAAACTTTGATTGTTTGAGTCTCATGTCTTCATTTCATGTGTTTTTTAAATATATGTACTTGCAGTAATATTAACTTCCCTGCTGGTTCTGAACCTGAACCGGATCAGAACCAACAGAAATGCCATCATAGCGCCACGATCCCAGGATCAACATGCGGCAAGAAAGCAAAATCAGAACCAATATTTTAGCTCTATCCAGCAGAACCTAAACCCAGCCTCCAACATGGCGGACCTACAGATCCAACATGGCGGACCTACAGATCCAACATGGCGGCGCTGCAGATCCAACATGGCGGCCCTACAGATCCAACATGGCGGCCCTACAGATCCAACATGGCGGCCCTACAGATCCAACATGGTGGCCCTACAGATCCAACATGGTGGCCCTACAGATCCAACATGGTGGCCCTACAGATCCAATATGGTGGCCCTACAGATCCAACATGGTGGCCCTACAGATCCAACATGGTGGCCCTATAGATCCAACATGGCTGCGCTGCAGATCCAACTTCCTGCCCAGACTGGAGTTCATCCTCCAGGGTCGTTTAATAAATCACTGAATCTTCGCTGCTCATCTCTGGATCTTCACAGCAGCTCAGATAAAATAAAGCTCACACAGAAAAACATATTACGTTTTCAGTTTTTCTTCCTCCCAGGGATTTATATCAAAGCTAAACTGGGTTATGTTTCCTCCTCTGAGAGTATGTAAGCTTCTGAATAGGATCTGTTTAAATCTCCATAATCCTTGACACAGAAATGAAACAATGTTTGATCAGCGAAGTCGCACTCCTCCCGTCTGTCATCCTGCTGCAGTCAGACGAGACGGAGAGGAAAAGCAGAACTGAATCCTCCTAACGTCTCTTCGGACCATCAGGATCCATTAAACAACGCAGAAACTTTAGTACGAGTTTCATTAGTCAGATAAACATCTTCTTCTCTTACTGTTCACTATGTTGTATTTTCACAAAGTTCCTCATAATGTCAGAAAAAGGTAAAAGTAAATATAAATGTTTAATTTGTACATTTCACAGGTTCCAGTCATATCGTTCTATTAGATTACTGTCAAAGCATATCAGAGTTTTATATATTTTTACATTTAGGTTTTATTTGCTCTGAAACTTTTATTCCGGATGGATTCATGGAGGAGACGTCATGAGGGCAGGAAGGTTTCCTAACATTTTCTCAAATTTAAACACATTTCTGTTAAACTAAACACAATATTTACCTGTCAACACTCATGAATCATCATATAATGTAAATATGCCTGAGTTAATTAAAATGAGCTCATTTTCATCAGCGGTCAATTTGACCGTTCATAAAACTGAAGTAAAAATGAACTGAATTAAAATCATGCAACACAATCTTAATGAGTAAAACAAGGTTAATATTACAGAAATGTGATCAAATTGATTATACTATAGTTATATTCATACATACGGAAAGCTGAATCACTAGAATAAAACTTGATGATTGAAGAACAGATTAAAACTATAAGTATCTTTGCAGCTGAGCTCATATTTATTCCATAAGCCAGCAGCAGAAGGGTTAACGGGTTTAAAACGATGCTGTTCAGAAGCAGATGATCATTTTTAGGTCATTCTGGTGGGGATGATAAATAAATAAAACATTAATCATAAACTAAAACAGTGTGTGTGTAACGTCTGTAAACCTGCCATGAATCAGAGATGATCTGATTTATGCTGCAGTTTGTCTGCAGACGTTCCCTCACCACGTTTCACTGAGACCAGAACATCAGGAAACAGAAGTTTGTGGCTTCATTTTCCTTCCTGTCTCTTATCTTTGTGGCCCAGATTTATCAGACTGGACCGCCGGTTCTGTCTGAACCCGGAGCCAGCGTCGGTTGGGCTGGAAACCCCGACCCCCCCTCAGAACATCGATAAGCAAAAAAAGATGAAATATATGAAATATTGACCTGATTCTGCTGCAGAAACCAGAGGACTGGAACCGCTGGCTGCTGATCCATTCATAAAAAAACAGGTTCTGGTACTGGTTCTGCTGGGGTCCCTTAGAAACTTTTGAACTAATTTGAATAATGAAATAATAATAATTCAACTTTAATTGTCATTGCAACGTCACAAGTACAAGCAATGAAATGTAGTAGACCAGGCTGGATTTGAACCAGGCTCTCCCCGGGTGGGGGGCATTTGCTTTAACCACTGCGCCAAATGAGCTTAATAACTAGGTTAATTGATTGAACTGAAATGATGTTTTGTTGATGATTGTTATAGAAATAAAGTGAATTTAACTCTTAGGCTTCATTTTAAACTAACTTTTCTTTTTCCTTCCTCTGCAGCTGAAATTAAACCGTTACTCTGTGAACTGCTCTGTGTTCAATGCGGCATGGAAACATGAAGAATAAAACTTTTCTGACTCACAGCATCAAACTTTAGTAATCGGGGCTTTTCAGGCTAATAGCTGCTTGAAGAGCTGCTGTAGTGGAAAGCTTCACTCAGTAAGAGCTGTTGACAAATATGGTTTTATTCTGCGCTCAGCGAGGAGGAGAGGGGCCGCTGGGGGGCTGCTGGGGGGCCGGCGGGGCCCGAGATAAGAGCTGCTCTCTGCACATAATGACAGCGCCGCCTCACCTGGACCTGCCTGACTTCACTGACGGCCTCTCTTCCACTTAGCAGAGACATTTCCTTCCAGGCAGCCGGCGTCGTCTCACCTAATTATCCTGCCCTCGACCTCAGCGCCTCACTCCTCCGGTCCGCTCTCGGCTCTCTGTCCTCCAACGCCTCCTCCTCGCCGCTGCCCTTTCCAAACCTCCTCAGGACTCGGAACGAGTCACAACTCTTGACTCCCGGAGATAAATCCTGAATTTTGAAAAGGTCTGGTGTTTCTTTTCTGTTTGCAGAACCATTAAAATGAGTGAGTATCAAAGAGCTGTAAATGTTTAGTCTGTCTGTCTGGAGGTTCAGGTCCGTCAGATTCTCACACTGCAACATTTTACCTTTCAACTTAAAGCTACGGTAAATATTTATTATAGACTCCATTTTCTTCCACTTTGAACTTCTGTCTGAAGAGAATCAAGATTATTATTATTGTTATGAAGACTGAAGATTATTATTGTGTTTGTGTCTGTGATGAACCCTCAGGATGACCTTTCAGGATGAACCCTCAGGATGACCTTTCAGGATGAACCCTCAGGATGACCTCTCAGGATGACCTCTCAGGATGACCTCTCAGGCAAATGTGATGTAAGTTTTTGTTTTACAATAATCTAAATAATTTAAATATTGAATGCTCAGTTTATTATTGTGCATTTAAAAAAGTTTAGATTATTTTTGTCCATGTGAAAAAAGTTTGCACATCCCTGCGTTAGATAAGATGGTGGAAACTGAAAGAAAAAGAGTTTAATGACGGAGCTGAAGGTGGATGTTTCCGAACAAATGGACAGAAATAACAGACGAGATTTTTTAAGGCAACAGAGATCTGATTCTTTAAGATGATCAGCAACACGCTTTAAAAAGTTTGGGATGTGATGGAAAAAGATGTTTGTGCTGAAATGTATGGAAAAAACTGAAACATGGTGGACATGCTGATCCATCAGAGGGAAAATTCCTATTTTTACCAAACTAAACAAAACATTTTCATTTCTTTCAAAGACCAATCAAAACACTGAAAAATAATCCCATAAACTTCTTCCTGATTATCCGTCTGCGTGGAAAACACTTTAAATCTGATCCGTCTTCTATTTTTACGTGAGGCATCGACAGAGTTTCACCTCGTCATGTTCTTCTGTTTTAATGATCAAACTTTGGTTTGCCGTTTCCAGATATTCTTTAATTTGTTTGTTCTCTCAGCTGCTCTTGTTTCCAGTCTGGTGAAAATAATTCACCCGTTCTGGTTTTCCATCGACTGTTTCTGCTGGAGCTCAATTAAATCAAAAAGCAACAGGACAAAGACTTGTGATGCACGTTTACCCTGAGCCCCCCCGCCGCCGCGGCGCCCCCTGGGGCTCAATTTATCTGGAGGAACACGCAGCTTAAAAAAATACAAACTGTGATTGACATCTCTAACCTTCATTGGAGTGTAATCTTCATCTTTAGCACCCAGAGATCTAATTAATTAGGAAGAATCTCATTTCCTCACTAATGCAACTGGACATGAGCATGACAGAGCCGTGAGAGAGGAAGAGGAGGGGGAGGAAGAGGACGGCGGTGCTGAACGAGGAGCTTCACGCCGCCCTGGCTGTTCAGACGCTGCAGCTTCATGACGGCTCGCCTGCTGACTTTTCCCTGCGATGCTGCGTTTCTGCTGCAGCCACCATGGAAGCGTGAAATGATTCTGTGACTGAAATCGCTGCGGCACAAACAGCCTTCGTCTCTCAGTCATTTCAACCAAACTCAGCTCTGAAGCAGGAAACGCTTTAAACTGGAACCGGATGCTACAAACATCAGCGCCCGGCGTCTGGATCCGGAACAGACGCCGACCACGAGAGTCAGAACCATGTCAAAATGTCACAAACACAACAAAACAATAACCAAAAGATCTTTATGCTTTGTATCCATAGCAAACACGAGTCGTCTAAATTTAAATTTCCATCTCACAAAAAGGTTTTATTGAAAAAGTTGCAGGTTTATGAAGAGCAAAGAGATTTTTAAATGTCAGCCTGAGATGAGTTCCTTTGATATGAAGATGATTATTTCTGTAAGATTCATGAAACCTGAAATAAACGACAGAAAGCTTCACAGGGCTGCACAGTGGTGCAGTTGGTAGAACTGTTGCCTTGCAGCAAGAAGGTTCTGGGTTCGATTCCCGGCCCGGGGTCTTTCTGCACGGAGTTTGCATGTTCTC